>QGSO01000506.1:563548-659893 GCA_011037825.1 Carya cathayensis | reverse complement strand
CGATAGAGTGGTGACCCGTGATGTCATCATCCGAACGTCTCAATTTCCCCGTGTTGGTACGTCGGGGATTTTGGGGGGCGTCACAACTTAAGCATTATTTGTTTGTGATTAGGACTAGGCCATTATTTTCTTCAATGTAACCTTATTTAGTGTCTACCATGCCTCTATTTGTAATCACACTAACTTTACCATTTGACCTTTTAGGTAAAGGAGATGGCTCCTCAAGTCTTGTTAGGCAACAATTCCTATTGGGCCTTTTCCTCACTTAGTTTAGCAAGATAGTGGCCTATCATTTGATGTAGATTGAAGTGTCGAGACAGGTGACACAATATTACATACTCCCATTCATGATAAATAAGATGCAATGCACCTAGTACGTTTCTAAAATTATACAATAATCACAGTGAAAAGTTTTCTTCCTTCTTGAAATATGTACCAGAATAACTAAATCCAACTTTCATAACATTAATACTTCAACCAATTTATCACCCATCAAAACATGTCTTTACACAAAAGAGACATTGTATTAGAGTAAGAACTCCTTAATACGTATTGGTCCAATAAGTATAAAAGACATAAGATTAACTCCTTAATCCTTTCTATGGTCCTCAAGACCATATCCAAAAACATCACAATTTGCTCTATCTTCTGATCTAGATCAAGCTTGATTTCAATCTAATTCCTCATCCAAGGGGTTGAGTTCTTCACCATCTTGCTTGACTAAACCCGGTCTTGGTAAAACTTCTACTATTTCAAGGGGAATGGTAGTTGAGACTACCACAGTGAGATTTTTTAATCTCAACGAGTTATACGTCTAAGTTACCATCAATTTATAAAGCATGCATGATAATAAACATGGCATGTATTCATGACTTACATGGACTTGTTTTTACAAAACCATAACTTTATGGACATTAGAGTTTTCATATTTCATAACATGCCTGCTTTCATAAAAAATTTCATTCATTCTTATTCATATCTTATAGAGTTACTCATACTTCATCACATGCTTGCTTTCATAGACATTATTATTCATTCTTGTTCTTATTCATACAAAGGGTGGATGCCTCACGTTTCCCCCATAAACCGTGCGCTCCTTCTAGTTACTACATCACATCATAGGTCCTTAAAACAACTGTGAATACGTCATCAAAGGAGGAATACTCAAGTAGATCATAACACCTTTACCATGACTATCCTTTAGTTTTTGGCAAATCGAATCGCCTTCACCAAAAACCCTTAACTATTTTGGCATATCGTAACCCTTCATTGTAAACAACTATTTTGTACACACTAGCTTTAGATACTATGACTTCACTTCAGAATCCTTTTGGTCCCATCCGAAGCCTATTGACGGTTCTTTGTCAACTTAAAGAATTTCACTTCAAAGTCGATAGGTGTGATGCCCCATCCCTAATTAAATACTAGATGAGATTCCTGGCGCCAAAGATACTGGTCGGTCAGCAAGCACCCAGAGAAGTTGTTAGGCATGTAGTAATCCTAAGGGAAGTACACGTGTAAGAAATCCTTGTAACAACACAGCATAAATATAAACAAAACAAGTTGTAGTTACAACATAAATTTGTATGTACCAAAAGCTAACTTCACAGAAAGGGGGGCTTCTCACTCTTTATAACCTTAAAACATTAACTTATCCTGACCATAGATTTAGGCTCCATTTGGATGTTGAGCTAAGTTGAGATGAATTTAGTTCTTTATGAATACTAGTGAGTTGAGATGCTGGAGGGAGTTTTGTGAGGCCCATCTAAGATGAGTTTAGATGTATTTATGAGAAGTTGTAAAAAGTTGTAGGTCCCGTATGTAAAGATGTGTTAAGTTGAAAAAGGTTGTGAGTCTCAAGTGTAAAGAGTTTTTGAATTGAGATGAGTTTAGTGGTTTAAGAGTTTGGTATTTTGATGTTAGACTCAATGTAAAATTAGACTGAATTGAGTTGATCTTAATTCAGTCCAAGTTTCAAATGGAGCCTTAGTCTTCAAAGACAACCAACTAAATTACAAATGAGTACTCAGCTTAGTAATGTACATCCTACAAAAGGCACAAGGTAGCTATGGCTAGTGCTAGTGCTATGACGGGGTCCTAATCTCCTTAGTCTAGACTTGGGCAAGATTTACTCATCTTCCTTAGGCATCATGCTAGGATTTGAACCTGCATCAAAGCCTACGGTTCTGAGAAGGAAACCATAGGTAAGTTAAGTAGCTATGACAAGAGCATTAATGAAAGATAATGCTATAAAAAATGCTACAAAAATATTTAATGTAAATACTTGAAGAACATGTATGTGCGTGGGGAGGTTCCACCTTCTCTCTTGCAATTACATGCATCTCAAGACTTGGCAAGGAATCACCCTCTGGATGTAGCACTCTCTTTATACATGGTAGGTAAAAGCTCAATAGTACTATTATGGCGAGGAGTTACCAATCTCCACATAATAGAAAACATGTAAAAATCAATATTCAGTCAAGTATCATTCTTTTTCTTTGCTCATAGGCATAAATTAGCCACACAGGCTCTCAATTGCTCATAAGCGCACACATACGCTTGCTTATAGGCACACACTAAAACTTGTTGCCCAGGGAATGCTACTCTACCCAATTGCAACTAAATTGAAGACACCAGCATGTGATACGCCAGGGGATGCCACATCTCAATTATCAAGTGAGGCCAAGTTCAAGATCATTCCACCCCACTCTCCATTAGACATTCTCCTTTGTGTGCAAGTGAGAAGGAAATGGTGAGGGCATGAGGGACTAAAAGTGGTGAAGGAGGGGCTACTTGTAGGAGGTTGGGGTAGTTTATGGGTGTGGGAAGCTTTCTTGATGGTTTGGACAAAGGTCTTTGGTGATTGGACTAGGTGTTGATCGATTGAGTGAGGATGGGAGTGTGTGATTTTCCTTGAGTGTGAGGTCACTACTTTGGATGACATGGGAGTACATGGTAGGTCATGGAGGTGGTCAATCAAGGGTGACATTGCTTATGGAAGAAACCAAAGGGATGGGGCCATTTGGTTTATGCATTTCTCCTAGTACTCGATTTCACTAATTTGGGGTTTGGTTGTCAAGCTTCAAAAAAATGGGATTTGGTCATGGAAGGTACTATGGTGTAAGAGAGGAGCATGTGTGTGTACGAGAAGTACATAGGGTACTATGGTGTAAGAGAGGAGCATGTGTGTGTACGAGAAGTACATAGGGCGTATGATGAACGCTTGTAAAATTTGCTTAGGAGCCATTTGGGGTTACCTTTTGAGGGCTGGTCAAGAAGGAACATGTGTAGTTGGAATAGTATGGTGGGTGGAAGAGAGGCATGGGCATGTAAGAGAGCATGGGGTTTGCTTGATTCTCACTCAAACTCCTTACACGTATACCAAATTTGAAATGTATAAAGTGAGGTCCAAATGGAGGGTGGTGATTGTGTCATGTGTCCAAGAGGTTCCCAAGTATTCCTTGGTTGATTTGGATATACTACATGGTGATGTGATGGTAGGTGACGTGGCATGTTAGATGCGCTCTCCGATTGGTCCATTTGGCTTTTGAAAATTACAAAATTTTTTATTGCACCATAAAATCCTAAAAATTTATATGAACCTAATAGTGCAATCCATTTCGTCTAATTAAGATGTTAAGTTAAAAAATCCAAAATTTATTTTGTTCTTTTAGCATATCATAATACAATTATGCTAAAGAATCAAAACCTAACTAGAATTTTATCCATGAAATTTCTCCTACGTTTTCATAGCATATTAAATATCTAACTAAAATAAATTCTTTCCATTGAATTCCTTTCTAGGCCTTACATGGCCTCTCGATATTAGATTGAATCAAGTTTTCTTTATTTCATTGTTCTATATGAAAAGGGGGATGTATGAAAGTAAGGCCAACACACTTAGTAAGATGACTCGATATGAACAAAACAATAGGATTACAATCAAGTATCCATATTAGTTTAGCAAGAAGGCAAGTTGACTCGATTGATAATAATGTTAACTTTGGGTCAACTGTGTGATTCAAAGATTGACCTGAAGTCTTGTTAATTTGGTTAATTATTACTATTACATAAAGTTAATTCGGATTACCTTAAGCAAAGCAAGATTCCCACAAGCCCAAATCTTTATGCTCACGATTATATAAAGTTAAACAACATAATCATTTGGGCTATGAGTCATAAGATAAAAAGTAAGAATCTACATAATTTTTTCTAGACACTCATATCAATTCAGTTAGAGTTAGACCTAACCACTTTCCTAGACATGCTTTGTGAGTCCGTATCATTCATGGGCCATGACCCTAAGATAATATGCTAAAGTAAAAACATCAAGTTTTCATCTCATGACATAGGTCCAGGTTCAATGCCAAAGAAATAGATCATTTATTGATCTATTAGGGCTCACGTAGTAATGGAGTATGGACCCATCTAATCACTCCCTCGTATGATCGTCTATAGCACATATAATATGAATGTATGTTATGGCAGAACTCCCACTCAATTGAGTTTGTCACATTCAAACGCCATAAGAATCTTAGTCTAGACATCACAAATGCGACCTAACTTAAATTTCTTAGTACAATCACTCATCTAGCTCTTGCCTAAGATCTTACATTTAACTTTAATCAGGCTTTATGAAGTTGTAAAAATACTTCATATACAACTCTTTTAAGTGTCATCTTAGTCAAGTTAAGACAACATTCTTTAAATTTATCGAATGCTATCAAAGTATCAAGATATGTACTTGATTGCTTTCCAAATATCAAAGTAATTAGTTTGAAGTCTGTCTCATCTTGCTTTCTATTCAAACGCCAAAGTGATCATCCATGTGAGTGGATGGATTTTTATTTTGTGACTTCTTTATAATGTGTGCTTTGATCTTAGTATCAATTAGCCTATAATATGAGATAAAAATAATAATCTAAATGATATAATAGATGCTAAGATTGTGAAATATATATAAAAACTCTAAGATATCCTTAATACAAGATATATCAAATTCGATGAGATCCAAAACACTTAACATGAGTTTGGAAAACTAATAGAGATATGTTGTGGAATCATCTCACCTTGTGCAACATCTCTAATATAGTGAAACCGAATATCTATGTGTTTGGTTCTACCATGGTATTTGGGATCCTTGGCATATGTTAAAGCTACCATACTATCATTGAATATCTTAATAGCTTCATCTACAAAAGTCGTAACCTCTAGGTGCTAAAAATATGTCCTTAACCGAATAGGATCTTGTATAGCTACTAAACAAGTAACATACTCTGACTCCATCATGGACAAAGCAATGTATGATTATTTCTTGCTACACCAAGAAACAAATTTCCATTAAACATAAATGTGTAACCCATCATGGATTTACGTTCATATTTATCACTAGACCAATCAGCATCACTATAATATAATCTTTCAATCTAATATCACTGCCTTGATAGTAAAGAACAAGGTTTGCTGTCCCACGAAAATACCAAAAAATCTCTTAACTGCTTGCCAATGAATAGGTCTTGGGTTATCTTGATAACAACTAACCAATCCAACTGCAAAGCAAATGTCAAGTTGTGTACACAACATAGCGTACATTAGACTTCTAATTGTACTTGTATAATGAATTTTGGCCATCTCTTTCTTTTTCTCATCATTTTTAGGGCAATATTCTAGGCTCAATATATAACTATTCTCAATTAGAGTGTCTATGGATTTGGAATTGTGCATACGAAATCATTCTAAAATCTTCTTAATGTAAGTCTCTTAAGACAAACTAAGAAATTTCCTAGACTGATCTCTTAAGATTTTGACTCCGAACACATAATTCTTTTCAACCATGTCATTTGAAGTATAGGACAACCACTTTTTTGCAGCGACAATTATCTCCCTATCATTTTCAACTAATAAGATATTATCCACATATAGAGACAAAATCAAAAAACTCTTCCTTATACTTTCGATATATACACAATAGTCTTCTTTTAACATCTCAAAGTCAATTGAAGTAATGGCCTCATGAAATCTAAATTACCATTTTCTAAATGATTGTTTAAGGCCATAAATGGAACGTTTCAACGGCATACTTTGCGCTCTTATCCCTCAACCTGAAAACCAATAAGTTGATCCCTATAGCTCTCTTTGTCTAGTTCTCCATTGAGAAATATAATTTTCATATCCATTTAGAAAAATTTCAAATCTAAATGTGCAGCTATAACCAGAAAAGGCGAATTAAAGCAAATCTCACCACAAAGGAGAATGTTCATAATATATACCCTTTCTTTGGGTATAGCCCTTCACCATGAGTCAGGCCTTATACTTGTCGATTGATCCATTTAGCTGGTGCTTATTTTTTAAAACTCATTTGTTTCCAATAAATTTGCACTAAGGTGGAAGATCAATTAACCCTCAAACTTGGTTCTTTGCCATAGAACTCATCTCATATCTTATAGCAGCTAGCCATTTATCTGAAATAAGTGAACTTAGTGCTTCTTCATAAAAGGTAAGCTCTTCAAGGTCACATTGAGCACACAAGAAAAGATTCTCCTTCAATCTCAAAATGACGACGAGGAATGGTTACACATTCACTTATACATACCTGAGACTCTTGTGAGTCACTTTCTACTGGTACATTCCCCATAGAAGGTAAGTTACTCCCACTATCGTTTGTGATTTTAGGATGTGATAATTCACACTAATGCACAGGATGTGATAATTCTCCACCTTCACCAAAAGATGGCGTAACTCACTCAAGTTCTTGGAACTCAAAAAGTTCAAGATCATTCTTTAGTTCACAAATATGGAAAATCATTCTCAATATATGTGACATTATGAGACTCTATTTCTATCATTCCTACATTAGGATGATCACCATACATTACATAATCTTTTGAGCTATCTATATATCTTACGAAGATATACTTATTTTCTCTAGGGTCAAGTTTCTTATATTTATGGAAAGTGGTGTCAACATAATCCACAATACCCCAAGACCACAAATGTTCCAAATTTGGTTTTGCGCCATTGCATAATTCATGTGTTAAAGAAAAAGGCTTAGAAGGCACATAGTTCAAAATGTAGGCAGCAGCTAGCTTTTGCGACACTTTACTACCTTTCTGTCCCTTGGTCAAGATTATTGCCGCTCCAGTGATCTACCATGTTTCTTGCTCTTCCCAGTTTGGGCAACAAGAAGAGTACTACAGTGCACATCTATGCACTCCGCCTTTAGCTCCAAATGGCAAGATATTTCAGTAAAAGTTTTAATATTCTCACTAAGTGTCAAAAAAAATTTTCATTTACCCCATGTTGACTCAGGCAAACATCGTATCACAATAGTAACTTGTTGTTCATCAATGAGATTATTACCATCAGTCTTTAGATCATGAGTCAAGACAAACATTGACCACAAATGCTCAGTCATGGTATATTTAAGGTCTATAACATACTGCTCAAGTCTCAAAGTGAGAGCATTGAGTCTAGTAGTTGATGTTCTCACACATGCAATTTGCAACTGGTTTTACATATCTTGGGCATTTCTCATACTCACCAATAAGATCATTGTGTATGCTACTAAGCATGGTAAAACGTGCACACCGATCTTTGTTTGTCCAAACCTGATAGTCTTTCATATTATGACTATGTTGAGAAGTATTCCCTTCCTTAGGTTATATCATAAGGTGGGAGATCCTCTTGTGTTCATTAAGCATATATTGGATTTTCGTATGAAAAATGTCATAGTACTATGGTCTCATCTAGTTTCTCCCATTTAGTAACGTCAGCAACTATGTTCTTAGTATTCATTATCATTAAATTAATTGGGCGGGATTGACATAAGCACATATTTAATTTTATTTCAAAATCTAACTAGACCATGGCATTCTTTCCTACATAGTGAGATCAAAACTTTTGCTAAAAGCTAGTAATCATCCCTCACTATATAAGTCAATACCACATCTAATTAATTTTGAATAAAATTTATAGACGAGTCTTAAAAAACCTACAACTCATACTCATATATTTCATTCATCAAATATGGAAAGATCCATAATTATTGTGCTAAACACATTTCTCATAGGTTTCATGAAGCCTTATTGGTAATTTGGTTCATCATGTTAAGGTGACTTTAAAGCATATCGATAGACGTGAAACATATCCTTTTAATTGACATCAATAACAAAATTATATTTCCAAACTTTTAAACTCATTCCAAAGCATCAAAGAAGATGTAATCATGTTCATAGTGGCAAATATAAGCAGCATAGGCTCCGATACCAATATTAAATAAGGTTAATTCAAATTACCTCGAGCAAAGTAGATTTCTCACAAGCCCAGATATTTGCTTGTCTTACAACCCACGTCAAATTTTATACATCTACATCGCTTAGGAGACTATTAAAATCTTTTAAAATAATTCCACACCTTAAGATCAAGAGTTCAAGATGGTTGCTCTAGGAAATTGTTAAGAGAGTGGAGAGTCTTTGCTTTGTACGCTTACTTTTTTCATATTCTTAAAATTAACGTATATAAAACTCTGATTTAAAAAATTTTCTGATGGAATGATTAATTAACTTCCATAAAGTTAAGTGCTAGTGGTGGAGAGTTAATTCACAATTAGTGGTGGAAGGTTAATTAATTACTTCTAACTTTCCGTCCATGTGAACACTACATTGGTTATGTGGTATCCATTACTAAGTATTACCATAACATATCATTCAATTTGGTCCATTCTCACCATATTTATAGTACAAACTAGGGGTGGCAATATATGACACGACTTGTTAATCGAACACGAACACGACAAGATAAAAGCGGGTTTGGGTTTAGTCTTAATAGGTTCGGGTCAAAATGGGTTGACTCGTTAAGATGCAATTGCTTAACGGGTCACTAACGGGTTAACCTGTTTTGACCTATTAAGAAATTTACTCAAAATTATATTTATGCCCTTACAAACATAAATACAAATATCCCTAACTCTTAGACACCCCCTCTCTCATAGCTGCCTCATTCCTTACTCATATTCTTCACCTTTCTACTCCTCACACCTCCCCTCACTTCACCTTACATTGTGCCTTTCTCATGTCACCTCCACTTTGTCTCCCACCTCTCGGAGCCTCGTGCCGCCCCCACACCCACCTGTAAGTTATGAAAAATTGCTAAACATCTACTTGGATGTTGGATCTACCAAACATATGTTCAATGTATGCAGCTTTTAGTTTATGCTAAACATCTACTAGTGTTAGGGTGCGATTGGTTGGCTACACTTTGATTTGTACTAAAAATCTTCGGCTAGTTAGTGAGTTGGGTTTGGATTTGCTTGGATCTTTGTTTCCTCTTTGTTTCTTCTTCCTTTCCAAAACCATATAGAGATTTCATGAGTTTTTTTTTTTTGTTAAGAATCCCTTCTTTTGAAGTCATGAAATGGAAAACCTAAATATGAGAGCCAATTCTTCTCCTTTCACAAAACATAGATTTCATTTTTGTAAAAACCCTCCTGTCATAGTCAGGAAAGAACCTAAATATAAAAACATATATTTCATTCTTTTGTAAGAAACCCTCCAGTCATAGATTTCATAAAATTACTCGATACACATATTTTGATAGGTACTCATTACATATATAAAACTCCATCTCATGAAGAGCATTCTTCAAACGTTTAAGCAGGAATCAATGTTAAATACTGTATCTTTCTTTTCCAATCTTTTAAGCTTAGACTCATTTTGTTTTATTTTATTTTGATTGAAAATGTTTTCCTTTAAGTACAATTGAAGAAGATCATTTAAATGCTAAGCATATGTTTCTTGGAATCCTCAGCTCATAGTAAACACAAGTAACAATAGCTTGTTTTTTGTGTTTACTAGCAGCAAAGTACAAAAACATTTACAATTGATTTGTTGAAACTGCTTGTGTTGCTTTATTATTATTTTTATTAGCTGAAATGGGTGCTTGTTGAAAGTATTTGTTTAATTTTGCTAAGATTGAAGCTGTTGCTTGTACTGCTACAATACAGTTGGGTTGTTAATTGTATAATACGAAAGTATGACTGGCTTATTTTGCTTTTCAATCTCACTACATTTTTTGGAGAGATTAGGTAGATGTAATATAAAATGCAAAGGCCTAGGTGCTACTCAGCCGAGGTGTTGTATTTGTTTCAATCTTACTACATTAATGAACATTTATTTTGTTGTGACGTGATACATACAACTTCTTCACCATAGTACACTTTAGAACATTTAGAACAAGTCAGGTTTTTATTTAGGCAAACAATACATAATAAAAGCAATTGGCTAAAATTATTAATATTTTATTATTATATATATAGTGTTTGGATAATTCAATATGGGCATTAGTTTTGAATGGAATAGCCAAATTCAAGTGGGCATATAAGTTCTTGGGGCTTTGGATTTTCTTAATTATGGGATTTTCTTAATTATGAAATGATGAACTTGTTACAATTAAGGAAATGCTAATCTTCTTTGTCTCTATTCTTTTATTTGCAGCAAGAAGTGTACCACAGAGATTAGAGGAGAAGTTGACCCTGGATTCAGAGGGGAGACCATTCACTTCCTCCTTCAAGTTCTAAAATTTTTTAGATTTGTATTATTGGGATTGTAACATTACTATTATTACAGTATGTTTATATTTTTATTGTTTGTATTGTAATTTTAGACTTATGAAGTTATACTCTCATATTTGGTATTGCTGAAATTTTAATTTTGGTGTTTTTATTATTTGGAATCTTGATTGTAATTTTGGACTTAGTTTTATAATTTTGAAAGATATTGTGATTTTAATTTTAATGTGAAATGGGTTAAAAATGGTCGAAATGGATCGTGTCATGTCGATCCATTATCCAATTAATTAATAACGGGTCATATTGTGTCGTGTCATGTCAACCTGTTATTTTAATGAATCATGGTAGGGTTTCAAATTTTGATACGTTAAGTTTAATGAGTCGTGTTCGTGTTAACCCATATAGTATAATGTTCATGTCTTGACACGACACAAATACGACATCTTAATACAATTTGACAACCAAGTACAAATCTTCAAAAATCTCTATAACCTATGAATAAAGTTTTAAATGACTATTTTATCAGAGAGTTTTAGGCCCCATTTGGATAGTAAGTTGAGATGAGATAAGTTAAGATTATTTATAAATAATAGTAAGATTGGTGAGTTGAGATGAGATGAAATGATTTTTTAAATTTTGTATGTTTGGATTTGGAAGTGAGATGAGATGGTTTTAACTTTTTCAGAGATTTGATAGTTGTGGATTCCACCAATCATTGCATAGTATTTGTAATGATTGAGTTTTAATTATAAATAGATTTATAAATAAATATATAATAATACACATTAATATGAATAAATATATTATATGTCTCTGAGCATTACTATTCCTCCAACTGCCCTTCCTCATCAAAGGTCATGGAGATGAGAGCAGCGATACGGATCGTGGTGAAAACGTAGATTTGCACCGGAAACACTAGATTATGGTGAAAATATGGTGTTTGATAATTCTACAAGTGAGCACTTTTGCCACTAGAGTCTTCCCCTACTTTTATCGATGGAACGAAAGCTTTCTTCTTCTGGGCAAGCAATTTGCAAGCGGGGTTTTCTTGGGTACATCTCTAATGCATTTCTTGAGCATTTGAAATTAGGTTGGCCTTGGATGGACTGTAAGGTATGCAAGGAAATCAGGTTTGAGAACGAGTTGCGTAGACGGAGATGAGTGAGAGGAAGGGGTTCGAAAATATGAAGACATTTTCTCCTTTCAGTTAAAAAAGCTGAAGATGTTTTCCTTTCCTCTAAAAAAGCAAACACATTTGACAATGACTTTGTCATTATGTGAAAAATACTCTAAAACCATCTTTCAAATTTCACATTGATTGTTTAGACAAGAAACACTCTCTCCGTACAATGGTGATCTCATCTCTGTATCAAACCACACCTTAATGAAGTAACAAAATATTATTACATCTATTTTAATAATAGAGTGAGTTCCAAAATATTTACAAGTTTTGAAAAATTGAGCCCCTTAATTGTGCAGATCTCTTTGTGGTTTGTAATGCAAGAGTCCCTAAGTGATCTCTAAGATCTTAGGTCTATTTGCGTGCTGGTGGTGGTATGTTGGAGTATGTTATGTTATAGTGGTGGTTTGAGATGTTGTGTGGTGGTTTTGGATATTTCTTTTTCTTTACTTCTTTAATTTACTCATGAATTAATCTGTCCAAATTGTTATAGTACAAACATGTAACTCTATTTTTTTTTTATAATCTTATTAGGTACAACAAAAGCCTGTTTTTGGTGACTTGGAGGCATTTCATGGAGCATGGGAAGATTTCCTTGTGAATACATATATAAAAATTGTTGTTGTTGAGGATAAAAGGTTTTTTAAGCTCACATTTTGTATCCTAGTATTTGAGTCCACATTTTATATCCAAGTACTCTATTTATGTAAATTTGACTTTGTATCCAAGTACTCAATTTATGTAAATTTGATTGAATGTGATTAGTATGAGTTTATGAGTTTATGCGATGTTGAGTTTGATAATGCTCCATCTATCTAGGTGAAAAAAAGTAAATCCATAACCCTGTAATTTAGTCATGTCGAATATTTTGACCAATTATTTTCAGCCAAGACACTACTTCGATCAATTCAAGGTTGGTTTTTGGAAAGTTCATTTCACTCATGTACCTACTTTGTTAATAAGCAATGGCACATTAAAGCACAATAAAGTCTCAAGATTGAAAATTGCTAATCGCAAATGAAGTCTCAAGTACATAATTTTAAAGTCTCAACTTACAAACACTAATTTCCTATCAAATACAAATACAAAGTTCTCATCACTTTGAGTGTATCAAATACAAGTAAATAACTTTGGATATTAGCTAGTACACACATAGTGTGCGTGCATTCATGTCGGCTCCTTACCTACGAAGTTGGGCTTGATTGTTGTGGAGTGCCAACTCCTTCTTCCCAATCACTTCTTCTCTCTTTTGAAGTTCTTCATCTTCCCTTAATACTTCTGCTTCTCTCTTTACAAGAGCTTGCTCTTTGTATTCACTATTATCTGTCCATTTGAAATATTTGCAGTGTGGTAACCCTTGATTATAAAAATGAAATTACAAATAATTTGCACCCAACAAGGCTATACAACCAACCCAACAACAAAGATTATACAAACAAGCAACTTAAAACAAATCCAAAATCTGTAAGCCTAGGCAAAGCAACCCATTATCACATTTAATGGCACAACATTCCCCAGCATAACGTTTTCCTGATAAAAGAATGTGAACCTCAAAGCATAAGACTTCATTATCGAAGAAGTGAATTGAAGAAGTAATCTAAGATTGGAGTTTTGTGTGTGTGGTCTGGAGGGGGGCAACCATTATAGACAACAACCTCCATATGTGCTAGTAATGGACATGTTTCCTCAAGAAAATGGAAAAAAGAAAGCAATAAAGTGTCCTCAAACCTTTATTTCTCAGAGTAGCTTAACATTGCTCATGAAATCATGCATGATTGAATAAAGGACCTCACCATTCACTCCTACATGTGCTAGTGGTATTGATGCACATGTTTCATCCCAAAATTAGATGAAAAGTCTCCAAACAATTTGATTGAAAATGATTTCTTTAGGAAATGGTTGAATTTCATGCATTTATTATTACCACGCTGCAAGTTATTATCTTTAAAATTTTTAAAAAAAATGATAATACGAGAGGCTGATTAATTACTTTTTGTATTGGCTTCTAAAATTTATCTCTAATTTACTTCCTTCCACTGATAAATAAAGCAAAGATTATAGACAGAAAGTGAAAGGGGTGGGAGTGGATTTGATTGTTTGAAAGGGTTATAAATAGATGGTTTCCAACCTTCAATTGTGACACGACAATATGTTGTAATTGTGTATAGTGCATGCTTGACCGGGGTGGGCTTCGCTATACATGATCAAATTCAAAGCATAAAGAAGATAAGGACTGGATATAGACCCCCCTCTTGACTTCTTCTGCAACTTTTCAAAAGTTCAAAATTGTTAAGTGGAGTGATGACATGAGGTCCAAGATAAAGTTAAACTCATGTCCACCCAAAAAAAAAAAAAAGGTTCTCGCTTCTCATGGATTTTCTCTCTGATTTATAGCCTTTCGTTTCCCTCTTTTAATGAGTAAATAAGGGAAAAACAACTGCAGCCGCATGATCTTAAACATCTTTCCATGAAACTCTATGGAACACAGAATCATGCTTTTGGTCAGGGTTGATGGGATACTAGGATAATTAAAAACAAAAATCCTATATATTAAAGTCAGTTTCACGAATGTCATGCAATCATAGACAAGAAATAAACAACCAAATAGCTGCAATTTATATAATCTCAATCAAAATTCAACAATTTCCAAAAGAAACCCATTCATGTATAAATTTGATTGGACTAATTTCATGTATTTATAGTACCATGCTAATAAACCTCACTGATTCACTCATACTAGATTGAATCCATGACCTCACTCAGCACCCCTTGTTTCTATTTTATACTCGCCAAATGAACTGCCTAGATTAGAAACACGGCACATCCATACTTACATAAATGCACCATGAATTTATGTGCTAGAACTATCCCTGTTGAAGGGCTTCAAGATATGTTTTGCAATGAACCTCATGACTAAGCAACAAAATAAAACTGATTGGTTGATTTGGGCTCTACCATAGAAAGGAAAGAGCAAAGGCAAAGTTGAGTACATAAAATTCCAACTCCTAACCCAGAATGAATTACAAACATAACATATTTCTCTACTTTAAGAAGACCAAGAAAAAAAATCCAAAAAAATCCAAACGAGGAAAACCCATAAAGTGCGAAACAGAACTTTCCCAAATAACAATCAGAAACCCATGCAAAATAACAAAACCTCTTCAATCATGCCAATTTCGCGTTTCTTTAAACTAGATTTCAATATTTTCATGACACCACCATGTTGTAACACACCGGATAATACCTAGCAGGCTAGGGTTTATGCTCTCTTTGAGGGGAGCTCCTCCAGAATGAGATAAGAGAGAGAAAGATAGAAAAGGACAGGGAAATAGCAATTTTCATTTAGCATAACCTCTTCTTAGTACATTGGCCATCATATATGCTGTCAGGACACTAACGGAAACAAATACGACAATCGGGGCCAGAGAGGCCAAAATGGAAATAAACTAAAAGCGGCTTATAAGCCAGTCTAAAAGCATAATAACATAGTTGGCCCAGTGGCCCAATTACAAAAGGCCTAATAGAAACGGACCCATCCTTGCTATTGAGCCCAAAAGCTTGACCCGGTCCATCCTTCTCCACTTCACTTCAGTTGACTACAACAAGTACACTTCAGATACACGACCAGATCAGCTGCATCAGTTCCCGATTCCCCTTTCATTCCTAACTTTGAAACCCTAGCTACCATGGATCCTCCCCCTTAAGCTCCTTAGCCTTGTTACAATTTTCTCCCCCTTCAAAACACCTTGCCCCCAAGGTGAGATAAGTCTTCTCGTAGCTTTGAGTACGTTTCTCAAGTGGTGCCGCCTTGCATCCTGTCCTTGCCATCATACGAGAAGCTCTATTTTGGCTTGGTTTCCCACTTTAATCATCCTATGGGCCATGATTTCTTTTGGTTCAAGACGAAGAACTCCTTCTTTATCTATTGGCGACAGATCGAGAACGACAATGGTGGAGGCCCCAAGTTTCTTCTTGAGCAAGGACACATGAAAGGTGGGAAAGGACACATGAAAGGTGGGGTGAATCTAGGTGGAGGAGAGAAGATCTAACCAATATGCTACTTGTCCCACCCTTTGTAAAATCTGGAAAGGAACAAAAATTTTTGGAGCCAACTTGTTGCTGCGATAAAGAGCCACCGTGAACTGTAGGTAGGGCTAGAGTCTAAGGTACACCCATTCTCCTTCATTGAATTCCCTCTCCTTTTTCTCATATCAGCATACTTCTTCATACGGTCTTGTGCCTTTTGCAGATTATGTTGGAGTACACAGGACACCCTATCACGGTTTTGGAGAAGCTCTTCCACTACCACCACTCTAACTGTGCCAGTTATAAATTCTAACCAATGGGGAGGGGGGTATCCGTATAAAGACTCAAATGGCATTAGTTTGGTTGATAAATGTGGCGTATAATTATACCACCATTCTGCTAGAGGTATCCATGATACCCAGTCCTTGGGTCTGTCCTCGGAGAAGCATCTTAGGTAGTTTTCAAGAGTTTTGTTCATAGCCTCTATTTACCCATCAGTTTGAGGGTGATAGGCTATACTCATGGCCATATGAACCCCCTGTAAGTGAAATAACTCTTGCCAAAACTAACTCATAAAAGTCCTGTCTCTATCCAAGGCAATGGAGAGGGGAAGCCCAAGTAACTTGTAAATGTGCTTGAGGAATAAGCTGGCAATGTCTTGTACTGTATATGGATGTTTGAGGGGGGTTATATGACTATACTTGGTCAGTCTGTCTACCACCACCCGAATACTATTAAATCCCTTAGAGTTAGGAAGTTCTTCCACAAAATCCATGGTTATACGCATCCATGGCTGAGTGGGTATCGGCAAGGGCTGTAATAACCCACTCAAAAGAGTGTTAGAGGACTTGATCCTCTGACAGAGGTCGTAGTCTCTAATAAACTGTTTGACATCCCTCTTAAGTCTTGGCCAAAAGAAATCCCTTCATACTCTCTGTATGGTTTTGTCAAAGCCCGAGTGAACCCCCCATGGGCTGCTATGACCCAGCTCTAGTAACCGAGTTCTAAACACATCATTTTGAGGAATATAAAGCCTCTGTTTGTGCAGTAACAAATCTGATCTCATAGTGTACTCAGGTCCCAATTTATTTTCCTTGAACAAGGATATTAGAGCTTGTACCTTAGGATTAGCGAGGTAGGCTGCCTTTAAATCCTTCTGCCAGTCCATCGTGGGAAAAGAGATCAGCATCAGGGTCTCCTCCTCAGCTTGGTCCTTCCTAGATAGTGCATCTACCGCTCGGTTCTCAGTCCCCTTTTTATATTCCACCACAAAATCGTACCCCAATAGTTTAGAGATCTATTTTTGCTGCATCGAAGTCTCCACTCTTTGGTCTAGGAGATGTTTTAGGCTTTATTAGTCAGTCTTGATCTTGAAAGTACCACCCAATAGATAGGGCCTCCATTTCACTACCGCAGTCACCAGGGCAAAGAGTTCATTTTCATAGGTGGATAGGTGTAGTGACCTTTCCTTGAGAGCTTGACTGAAATACTCAAGAGGCCTCCCATGTTGCATTAAAACAGTCCCTGTGGCTACTCCAGAAGTGTCACGTTCAATGGTGAAAGGTGATGCAAAGTCTAGTAATGCAAGTACCGGTGAAGAGACAGCTTCCTTCAACTTAAGAAAAGCCACTTTCGCTTCCTCACTCTAATGAAAATTCCCCCTTTTCAACATTCTGGTCAGCGGCTCCGCCATTTTTCTATAGCCTTTAATGAATCTTCTATAGTACCCCATGAGGCCTAAGAATCCTCTTAAAGCTTTGATGGACCTCGGAAGGGGCCAATCCATCATGGCTTGCAGTTTCTCGGGGTCAGCCCATACACCAAGTTTAGAAATTAGGTGTCCCAATTTGATATCTCCTTACAATCAAACCTACTTTTAAAAAGTTTAGCAAACAACTTGTGCTTCCTTTGGGTCTCAAGAGCCACAAATATAAACTTCCTCAAGTGGGGTTTGAACACCTCGTTCATTAGGTTTTGAAAGGTGGAGAGGGCATTAGTTAGCCCGAAAGGCATAACTAAAAATTCATAGTGACCCTCATGGGTTCTAAAGGCTGTTTTGTGTATGTCTGAGGGTTTGACTCTGATTTGGTAGTACTTGGATCTTAGATCTAACTTAGAGAAAACCTTAGCCCCGTGTAACTCATCCATTAGCTCCTCCACAACTGGTATGAGAAATTTATCCTTAATAGTGATTGCATTAAGGCTCTGATAGTCCACACACAGCCTCCATGACCCATCTGCCTTCCTCACCAGCAGCACCGAGGATGAATAAGGGCTTTGGCTGGGCCTTATGACTCCCAAGTGCAACAGCTCCTACACTATTTTTTCTATTTTGTCTTTTTGGAAGTATGGGTAATGGTAAGGTCTCATAGAAACTAGCTTTGTGTCGAGTAGAAAGTTGATAGCATGATCATGGGATCTGGTAGGGGGTAGGCCTTTTGGCTCACAAAACACTTCTAGGTACTGTTTGAGTAACTGGGTAGGCCCTTCTTCAATCAGTTTAGTGGCTGCCAACCCTTGTAACTACATTGTTTTTCCTTCTACCAAAAATTCCATGGTTTGTTTTTGGAAATCACACAAAACAGTTCGCAAGTTTTGTAACCATTGAATTCCGAGCACCATATCACACCCCGCCAGCACTAGAACATGCACTTCAACAATAAAATTGGTTCCCTAAATTTTTATACACACGCCCTTACATTTTCCCTCACTCGGAAGTATTTCTCCAATTGCCACCTTCACTCTTACCCTTTCTTCTTGATTAACTGACAACTTTACTTTATCTAGCACAGCTGGGTCCAAAAAGTTACGAGTAGACCCTGTGTCTATAAGAATAGTTACCCATTGATGTCCAATCTTCCCCATCACATGCATGGTCTTTGGGTTTTGGGATCCTATTAGGGCATGGAGGGATATTTCTGGGTTTATGGGGCCATTTGACTCTATGATGGTGTTTTTTGGTTCATCCCTTTCCACACTCGGCTCCTCACTCTCCCTCCCTTTTCTGGTTCAAACAAAACTTCCTCTAGTAAGTAAAGTTTGGGGTTTTGGCACTTATGCCCAACTGTCCACTTAGAGTCACAATGATAGTATAACCTCTTCTCCCTCATTTCTTTCATTTGGACTTGGTTAGTTTTGTGAATCTGTAGGTTCGGTTTGGGAGTGGGTTTAAAGGGTTCATTGTTGGGTAGGTTCGATTCTTTTAGTATTCCTACGTCAAGTGAGTACACAAGGCCAAATCTGTTGGTTTTTTTGGAAAGTTAGCTTTTCTTCTTGTATTTTAGCCAAGCTATAAGTAGTAGCTAAGTTTGATGGGTTAAACATTCACACAGTTAATCTAATATCGTCCTTCAAGCCACAAATAAAAAAACTTTGTTTGTATTGATCTGTTAAGCCCTTCATTCTATTTGCTACAGATTCAAATTGATCCTTATATTCATCCATCGTACCTCCTTGTCTCAACTTGGATAGAGTTTCAATAGGGTCATCAAACCCACTTGGGCCAAATCTGGCCAGTAAAGCTCTAGTTAATGACTCCCAATCACCTATCTGACCCGAATCCTCCAACCCTTGAAACCATGTTAATGCTTTACCCTCCATATGGAATGAGGCTAACTTAACTTTTTGTTGTGGTAGGGTATTGTGAAAGGTAAAGAAATGTTGTACCATATAGATCCATCCAGTTGTATCTTCTCCATTGAAGGTGGGAAAATCAAGGTGCACAGTTCTTGTCTGCACATCTCCAGGCCTCAAGTCCCCTTCATTACCCCCCGAGTTTAGCCCAGCTGACGACCCACTAGGGCTTTGATTCTTACCTCTCCTCTGCAGCTTTCCTGTCACTACTATCAACTGCTGCAGCACTGTGTCTACTTGCCTTTTTAGCATCAGCATTTCGGTCTCCAATGTTTTATATTGAGAATCAGTTATTTTCTTTAGAGAATTTAGCCCATCTTGTAAATCCTTGAGCCTTGTGCCGTCAGTCATGGTCTGTAATGTTTTGAGATGGTTTTCACAAGAACGTGTCTCTAGATACCACTTACAACACACCGGATAATACCTAGCAGGCTAGGTTTTATGCTCTCTTAGAGGAGAGCTCCTCTAGAATGAGATAAAAGAGAAATATAGAAAAGGACAAGGAAATAGCAATTTTCATTTAGCATAACCTCTTCTCAGTACACTGGCCAACATATATGCTATCAGGACACTAATGGAAACAAATACGACAACTGGGACTAGAGAGGCCAAAATGGAAATAAACTAAAAGAGGCTTATAAGCCAGTTTAAAAGCAAAAAAACAGAAAGCATAATAAAATAGTTGGCCCGGTGGCCTAATTACAAAACCCATCCTTTGCTACTGAGCTCAAAAGCTTGACCCGATCCATGCTTCTCCACTTCACTTTAGTTTACCATAGCAAGTACACTTCAGATACACGACTATATCACCTGCATCAGTTCCTCGATTCCCCTTTCATTCCTAACTTCGAAACCCTAGCTGCCATGGATCCTCCCCCTTAAGCTCCTCAGCCTTGTTACACATGCATAAATGTAAGGTATCACTCGAGATACCAGGGCCAATCAAGAACCTAGAACAAGGAAAAGCAAACAAGAGTAACCAAGAAATTTGAGAAAGAATGAGAAGGAAACCAAGAATCCACTTTATTGATTCTTGAATAAGGTTTTCGAGGAACCTTAAACCTCCATACAATTCAAGAAACTAATCTCATCGAATTGAACAAAGCAAAATGAAGTTCTACGCCATTAAGCTTTCCCTATGGCTTCCCTTCCCTCCTAACCAAACACATTGTTTCATTTAAGGGGTTAAACGCACCATTCGCATACCATTTCTATTAATTTCGTTATTTCCTCGATCTGCGTACTGTTTCATTAAAATGGGACTCACCGTTTTGTCAACACTTCATTAACATGCAACTCACCATTTTTCCAACACGTTACTTCACTCTTCACTTCCTCTCAGCATGAACAATTCATAAACCAACTTCCTACTCCTTACAATCTCTACTCCTTTAAGGACCTTGTCCACAAGGCCCTTACATTCCCCTCATCTCAAAAATCCTTGCCCACAAGGTGTGGTTAAAGATTCCTCATCTTCCATAATAGTTCCCACGAGCTATCCTCAAGTGGTGCCCCAAACCATTTAATCAATACCTCTATTGTTGCTTGATTGCCCACTTTCTTCGATCTTCTTTCCAAGATTGCATTAGGTTCAGGTTGAAGTCTACCTTGTATATCCACTAGACAATGGAGAAACACCCTGCCCCAACTTCTTTTTTAAACAGGATACACGGAAAAGAAGATGTATTCTAGAGGATGTTGGTAAATCCAATTTATAGGTCACTGATCCAATCTTTTCAATTACCTGGAATGGACCATAAAACTTTGGTGACAGCTTCAAATTATGCCTCATAGCAACTATTTTTTTTTTCTATAAGGTTGAAGCCTTAAAAAAACCCAATATCCTATCTCAAAACTCTCTCAGTTCTCTTCATATCAGCAAAGAACTTCATCCTTTGCTAAGCTTTTTGTATATTTTCCTTCAATAAGGACAACAATTCCTCTCTAGACTTCAACTGGTGATCCACAGTTGCATTAGTGGTTGTTCCAGGAACATATGAAAGCAACTTGGGAGGCATAAACCCACAAAGGACTTCAAAGGGAGACATTCCAATAGATGTATGAGAGGTGGTATTATAACATCATTTAGCCATGGTCAACCAAGTACTCCATTCTTTTAGCTTATCACTCATGTAACATCTCAAGTATCCTCCCATAGCCTTGTTTAAAATTTCAGTTTGCCCATCTGATTGTGGGTAATAAGCAGAACTGAAATGAAGAGAAATGTCTTGAAGCTTGAACAGTTCCCTCCAAAATGAACTACCGAAAATAGAATCTCAGTGTAAAACCATAGTCTTGGGCATAACATTCTACTTGAAAAGTAACCCTCAAAAGAATTCTTTAGCCACCTTGTTTGCTTTGAAGGGATAGGACAATGGGAAAAAATGAGCAAACTTGGTTAGTTTGTCAATAATAGAAAAAAACATAGAAAAACCATTAGATGACGACAGCCGTTCCACAAAATCCATAGATATGTCCAACCATGGTTAATAAGGAATTGGTAGAGGCCACAAAAGCCTTGCTGGATGCAAGTTCTCAGGCTTGCTGGTCTGACATGTAACACATTCTTTGACAAGCCTTCTAATGTCACTCTTCATGCCTTCCCAAAAGAAATCCATGTTTGCCCTTTGCAGTGTTTTCTTGTACCCCACATGCCCAGCCTGAGGACTACTATGAATATGCTGTAAGACTTTAGCTTGAAAAGGAGAATTAGAAACCAGTACCAATTTGCCTTTCTTCAACAACAGTCCTTGCTGTAAACTATAGTGCTTAGGGCCTTCCAATTCTTGTTGAAGCTTAGAAATAATATCACTGACAACAGCAGATAGTTGATAGCTACACTTCAATTCCTCAATCCATACTATAGTAAGAAAGTAATCAAAGCCAAAATGGTAGGTTCCTCTTCAGTCTTACTCGAAAGTCCATTTGCAATTACGTGTTCCTTGCCCTTCTTCTAGTCAGTGGTGAAGTCATAGCCCATTAACTTGGATAGCCACTTTTGTTGAAATTCTATTCCAATCCTTTACTCCAAGAGATACTTCATCAAGGCCTGTTGGTCTGCCTTGATTTTGAAAGTTTGCCCCAATAGATAGGGTCTCCACTTGCCCACAGCAGGCACAAGAGTCAAAAGCCCTTTCTCATATATGGACAAGAAGAGAGCCTTACCCTTCAAGGCTTTGCTATAGAAGGCAATTGGAACCGTCTTTCATAAGGATAGCTCCCAACCTCAAACCAGAAGCATCACACTCTAATGTAAAGGTCTTAGAAAAATCAGGTAACCTCAAGACAGAAGGTTCAGTAATTGCTTTCTTCAGTTTGTTAAAGGCCTGAATGACAATGTCACTCCATAGAAAAGCATTCTTCTTCAAGAGATCAGTTAATGGTGATGCTATTGTGCCATAATTTTTTATAAACTTCCTATAGTATCAATTGAGACCAAGAAAGCCTCTCAATGCCTTCAAAGATCCAAGAATAGGCCAGTTAAGCATAGCTACTAGCTTTGAAGGATGAACCCTCACACCTTCAACATAAATTACATGCCCTAAGTAATCAATCTCCTTCATTCCAAAATTGCATTTGGATCTCTTGCATACAAAGTATTCTGCCTCAACACTCCAAAACCACCCTTAAGTGTCTCAAATGGTCAAAGAAGGTACTACTATAGACAAGGATGTCATCAAAGAACACCAAAACAAACTTTCTTAAAAAAGGCTTGCATTTGTCATTCATTAGCCCTTGAAAAGCGGTAGGTGCGTTAATAAGGCCAAAGGGCATTACTAAGAACTCATAGTGGCCCTCACAAGTTCTGAATGTTGTTTTCTCAATGTCCACTTCCTTCACTCTAACCTAGTGATAGCCTGATCAAAGATCTAGCTTTGAAAAAAGCTTAGCACCAAACAACTCATCAAGCAACTCATCAAACAGGTATGGAAAATTTGTCTTTGATGGTTTCTCAATTCAAAGCACGACAATCCACATACATTCTCCATGTTCCATTAGCTTTTTTAACCAATAAGACAGGTGAAGAAATAGGGCTTTGGCTAGGCCTCACCACTTCTGATTTCAACAAATCCTTCACTATATTTTCTATTTTTGTCTTCTAGTAGTGTGGGTATCTATAGGGCTTAACTAAGATAGGTCCAGTGTTTTCCTTCAAAGGAATTTGATGGTCAAAACTCCTTTGAGGAGGCAAACCAACTAGTTCAACAAAAATGTTAGCAAACTCATCAATAACTGTAGTAACTTCATCCACCCCACTGGCCACTTCTTGATGAAAATCATGTGCCACCAACTGCAAGAACCAACCATGCTGATTCACTAGGGAAGACTTCAAGCACCGTTCCCCATTTTTAAGTTCCAAGTCTACAGCTTTCAGACCCTGCAAAACTACCTCTGACTGCCCCACTTTAAAACTCACAGCCATAGTTGAAAAACCCCAAGTAATGGGTCCCAATGTTCTCAACCACTAGACACCCAGCACCACATCACACCCTCCCAAACTTAGTGCATGGAAATGAATTCTAAACTTGGATCCTTGGATCTTGATAGTCTCTTCACATTGTCCTTGACTCAACACAATGTCACCTTTGGCAACTTTAACTTGCAAACTAGCCCTTTTTTCAACTTTTAACTTTGTTGCCTTGATTACTAGTGAATCTATGAAGTTATAAGTACTTCCAAAGTCCACTAAAATCTCTACTAAAGATTCACCAATTCTGCCCAATAACTTCATAGAATTACTGTTAATGCACCCTGACAGTGCATGAATAAAAACTTCCATGCTCTCTTCTTCATTGTGCCCCTTGTCCCCCACTACAGTTTCCTCCTCTTTGTTCTCCTACACTACAAAATCTTCAGACACAGTTTCTTCCCCGTGCAACACATATACCTTAGGTTTTTTACACACTTGCTGGATTCCACTTTTCATCACAGTGGTAACACAACCCCCTCTTCCCCTTCTCATCCATTTGTGTAGAAGAAAACCTTCTTAACTAGTCCTGCTGCCTTCTGAAACTTGTTTATTTTAGAGGATTCATTGAAATGCATTTTCTCAAAACTACTTCCCATACCCCTCACTGATCTCCTAGCAGCCATTATATACTACTCTTGGATTTTTGCTAATCCAAAGGCTGCATTGAACATTCGAATTAACTGCCAAATTTCATCCTTCAATCTACTCAAGAAACAGCTCAATTTATGCCTTTCTGACAAGCCTTTAAATCTGTTAGACAAAGACTTAAATTGAGCCTTATAGTTGTTCACAGAAGTGACTTGCTTGAGGTGTGTCAAAGCCTCCATAGGGTCATCATTGGCTATGGGGCCAGATGACTCAGCTTATAATGTTGTCTTCCAAGCGTAGAAGCTGTCAAAGTAATACAAGGGTAAGTCCCAAGATCGAATTCACAGGGACAATGAGTTATCAAAGCGTTTGTGAGATTTTCTTTGTGTAAAGAATGTATCGATTATGAAAGATGAAAATTGATGTGGAACTATATTTCTAAAATTACCAAAACTAAGAGACTTAGAGAAAGTGTGTAGCAAATGAATTAAACTTGCAAGAAACAATAAATCAAACACTTGGGTTGGGTTTGAGATTCTTTTTATTTCGGATTCTAGATAATTTCTCGATTAACAATCCAGTCAAGGAATTGATATTCGGAAGATAAAAATTAAGCTCAAGTTTTTGCAATATTTTCTCAAGAAATTTTCTAATTTACTAGCCAAATTTATATTTATAATCAATCGAAAGAAGCCTTGATAAATTCAAGCTTTTGTTGTGCCTTACGTCAACAACAAAACAAGAGCAAGAGCCGCAATCTATTTTCCTTTTGAATCCGACTAGTAATTTAGTGAAATCAACATTACACAACAAAATATTGCATCAAACTAGAATCTAAAATAAATTAAATCTCATTCCGCAACCCAAGCTTTAGAAATTAGTTACACATGATATTTTTAATAACAAAAATAAATCTAAGCAAAGTCATAAAAAAGATAGAGAAATAAAAATGAAACTGACTTAATGAAAACTGAAAGAAAGGAAAACGATAAAAAAATGCGGAAACAAATATGGCCTAAGTGTGAGACAGTAACCAAATGATTGAAATGAAGAGAAGCAAACAACTAAAGACTCACGCAGACTACCAATGTAAACCAAAGAAAATAAACCAACCAAAGAAAAATAAGGCCAGCCACTAATTGGTCCGTAATAGAAAGAAATGCTGAAAACTAAAAGAAAAAAAAATCAACACTCAATCGGAAAGTAAATAGACAAAGAAGAAAACATGTTGTCCCCGAACGAAAAAAGATAAAATAAACTAAACTCCCTTAGGTCTGCAACTCTAAACTAAAACGTAAAAGAAAGAAAAACAGAAAAATTAACATAAGCTGCCTTTCCTCTACTCCTAATCTCTACAGCAGGACATGTAAAAGAAAAAAAAAACAAAAACTAAAAGAACAAGCCGGCTGAAAGAAAGAAACTATAACAAGGAAATAAAACTGAAAACTATAACAAGGAAATAAAACTGAAACTATAACAAGGAAATAAAACTGAAAACTATAACAAGGAAATAAAACTGAAACTAACTACTCTTCCTCCCGATCGGAAACTCTCTTTTATAGTGCTGCATGTGCATGTGAGTGGCTTATGTGAGCTGTCCGAGTGATGGTGTGAGTTGTTTGCTGCCGTGTATTGCATTTTCTGCTGCTGCTTTTTCATTCTTTTTTTTTCTGCATTCTGTTTCTATTTTCTGCATGTGCCTCTTGTTTCTGTCGAGTTGTGTTTCTGCATGTGCCTCTTGCTTTATTTTCTGCATGTGGGTTGTGTTTCTATCCGTGTGATGCATGTGTTCCAGCTGTGAGCTCCACTTTCTGCATGTGCCTTCTATCCTCTGCATTGAATTATTTTCTGCAACTTTCTGCTTGAGTTTCTGCTGCTGTCCGAGTGATGCTGCTGTGTGCTTTTGTGTTTTCAACTTTCTGCTGCTTTTGATCTTTTATTTTTTCTGCATGTGTGTGTCCATCCTTCTGTCTGTGTGAATTATTTTCTGCATGTGTTTTGCTCGAGTTCCAGCCGTGAGTTACTTTTCTGCATGAGGTGTGTTTCATGTGTGCGAGCTGTCCGAGTACATTCTTGCATTTTCTGCATGTGTAGACTGTCGTGTATGCTGCTAGTGTTTCAGCTTTAAGTGTCGTCCGTTGGTTTTCCTGCATGTGCTTGTTCATGAGCTGCTAAGTTGCTGCAAGTCTGCATGTGCGTTTTCTGCTGCTGCTTTATGTGTTGTTGCTGTATGTGTTGGTTTGAGCTGCATTGCTGAGTGATGCATGTGTGCTGTCCACATTTTCTGCATGTGAAGTGGTTGCTGTACGTGGTCCCAAGTTTCCTGCATGTGCCTCTTGCCGTGTATGCTTGAGTTCCATCTTGTGTTCCCTTCATTTATTTCTTTCACTTGCTTTTATCTTCATAGAATTTTTCAGCTATGTAGGCAATGGCTTCACTCCTAGACACCGACCAAGATTCAACTATAAGTTTTACATAAGCATTAGTCGGCCCCACATCAAAATGCATGCATCTAAGTTTAATTAGGGGTAATATATTGTTTCGCATGTCAAAGAAAATTAATTCACATTATCTAACTAATACTCTTATTTTAACTCATAAAGTACTTTTACTCAAGATATTTAAGAGTATTAATGTCACATAATTGACCATTTATCACCAGATCTGACTTGTAAAGCCTTGATGAATATGTCCCATCCATTAAAGATTCCACCATCTAAGGCATCTTGGTACCAAACTAAGGTCTCCCTCTCCATATGATATCCTACCATTAAAAGGTGATTCAAGAGAGTTTGATGAAACTCAAAGAATTGGCTGGATTTAAAAATCCAGCTCGAAGGGTCTTTCCTATCTAAGTGTGGGAAGTCAAGCCCCACTACCATGAACAACGTCAACGAGAGGAACAATTTGTCTCTGAACAGCTTCCTGTTGCTTCTGCATCCCATCCATCTTTGCCTTCAGAGCTCCACGCATACCTTCTACCATGAGAGGATTGGCCTCTCTGCTACCAATTGTATGGTATCACTCGAGATACCATTACCAATCAAGAACCCAGAACAAGGAAAAGCAAACAAGAATAATCAAGAAACTTGAGAAAGAATAAGAAAGACACCAAGAATCCATTTTATTGATTCTTGAATAAGGTTTTTGAGGAACCTTAAACCTCCATACAATTCAAGAAACTGATCTCATGCAACTGAACAAAGCAAAATGAAGTTCTACAATGTTATTTATAGACAAGAATGAACAAGAGATGAAAACGACGCCGTTAAGCATTTCCGATGGCTTCCCTTCCCTCCCAGCCAAATGCAGTACCGTTTCATTAAAGGGGGGTTAAACGCACCGTTCACATAACATTTCTGTTAATTTCGTTACTCCCTCTACTCACCGTTTCATTAAAATGGAACTCACCATTTTGCCAACACTTCATTAACATGCAACTCACCCTTTTTCCAACACGTTACTTCACCCTTCCATTCCTCTCAACATGAACAATTAAGAAAGCAACTTCCTAGTCCCACCCCTATAAGGGCCCTTAACAATAAACCTTAAACAGACGAAACTTAAAAGGAGAAAAGAAAATCAGAAACTAACAATTTTAGTGAAAACTTGAAACGCACCGTTTCGAAAGTAGCTTTCCACAATTTTAAATCCAACTAAACGCATCATTTTATTTACTTCAAAATGATGCGGTTGACTCCACGTTAGATGCCATTGGCGGGGCCTTCTAACCGCATGCCTGGGTTTAGAGTTTTTCTTACTTCATCCAATGGATCCCACTCCTACGCTATCTCCCTCCATGGTTCCTTGGCTTTCACTCTATCGGACGTAGAAGGCAACTATAGATTGATGCGCACAGCTTGCTTCAGCTACTACTTCAGTGGCTGAAACCCTTCTGATACAATCCACCAACACCAAATCAAAGCTTGGTTTCCACATAAGGCTTGAGGGGGTGTCGGGAAGCTCCCCGGATCATTGTTGTCAGAACCAGGCAAAGCTCAGAGTCAACTTTCGAAGCATGAAGCAGTTGCACAAGCAATCCATCGGTAACCACAGACGAGAGGAGGAGATCCCCATGGGGCCAACCTCACAATACTCTCCCAAAACCACCAAACACCCCAGATCCATCAACTACCTCTTCAGAGAACAGAGGCTTCTGTTCATCCTTGTCGGGATTTTTATCGGTTCCATGTTCTTCATTCTCCAGCCAACCATCTCCCGCTTCGGCCCCTCCGAGCCCAACTCCTCATCCTCCTCCATTTTGCGCCCCTTTTCTGCCGGCCTCGCCCATCGCGAGCAGGTCTCTTACTTCGTTCCATATCCCCCGCATCACGGCAAGGTCGGGCGAGTCCCAGCCGCGCTCCCACGGAAGAGATCTAGGATTGTGGTCACCGGTGGTGCCGGATTCGTCGGCAGCCACCTTGTCGATAAGCTTCTAGACAGAGGTGACGATGTGATTGTAATCGATAATTTCTTCACCGGGAGGAAGGAGAATTTAGTTCACCGGTTTGGGAACCCGAGGTTCGAGCTAATCCGCCACGACGTCGTAGAGCCGATACTCCTTGAGGTGGATCAGATCTACCACTTGGCTTGCCCGGCCTCTCCCGTTCATTATAAGTACAATCCCGTCAAGACCATCATATCCTTCTCAAGTTTCTTCACTTTTTGCTTTGATTTTTCTAAAGATTCAGTTGGGAATTTGATAGAACAATGGAAAAAAAACTGCAATTGGGATTGTTTATTTATTGAATTTCAACTGTTTTGAGGCCCTTGACTGTTATTACAAGACTAATGTGATGGGTACCCTGAATATGTTGGGTCTGGCCAAGAGAATTGGAGCAAGGTTTTTGCTTACGAGCACGAGTGAGGTTTATGGCGACCCACTTGAGCATCCCCAGAAAGAAACGTATTGGGGAAACGTGAATCCGATAGGTGAGATTGTAGTTAAATAATATCGTGAAGTCTTCAAGATGGATCATTGTTGTTGCTGTTTAGTTCATGGCGCATTGGTGTTGTTTGTGTGTCTAATGTACATTGACAATAATTAGGTGAGAGGAGCTGCTATGATGAAGGAAAGCGGACAGCAGAAACCTTAGCAATGGATTATCACCGAGGTGCAGATGTTGAGGTAACTAATTCTGAGATTTACAATTACACTAGCTACACAACTAGGTATTAAGTAAGAAGACGCTAAGCTTTTACGATTTTAATTGTATTACTCAGTATATCAACCTAGATCTTTTCTGTTATCTTTTATATGAACACTTTATTTCTGTGGTCGCTAGCCATAGACTTTAACGGCCTCAATGTACATGAGTTTCTAGTGACTACTATAGCCAACTAGATAGGTTTTACCTCTTGTATGCCTTCTTATGTACTTGGGCTTTTGCCTTTTTATTAATACTACCGTTTACTTATCAAAAAAAAATCTTTTATATGAAGTTAATAGAATACATGCACTTGTTTACTCTACAAGGGTGGGTCTGAAGGGCCCTCCCTGCCTTGGAGAGGGTTCCCGACATAAAAATAAATAAATAAATAAATACATGCAGTTGTAATCATATGCAACACAGCCCAATTGGAATAATAAGAAACTCTCCAGGGCTCAAGAGATCAAACTTTGAATGACCGTGCCCATATTATAAGTGAATGTATTAATATCAACTTAATTATCCTTTTGTTTGCCTTTAGCTGATTCTCAATAGACATTTATTTATGCAATATAGTTTTGAAGCTTACCATCCTTGGTCTGTATCATGATCAAAAAAGTTTCCTTGAAACTCTTATTTTGGAAGATTTATCAAGAATTCTAGAAACCGATTAGTTGCCTAGTTTTAATTTTTAAGACTTTTTCTAGATGCAGTAATGTGTTTCGAAAATTTTGGTGTAAGTTATAAAATCTACAACAAAATGCACACTCACACTAGCATGCACGCACACACTCTCTCGGGCAGATATGTTTTTCCCCTGCTCTCTGTCCCACAAGAAGAGGTATCTTGACATATCTATTTTGCAACATATTGTTATCCTATTCTAGTGTTTGTATCAATTTCTATGATTTATAACCTTTGTAATGACCCAAAGAAGAGCACAAACCACCTCTGATCTTGTACTCTAAAAGGACAAGTAATTTTCAAATGGAGCTTGTGAAATACTTTTTTTTTTTTTTTTTAAGAAGAGACGGGGTCACATGTCCAAGAGTGCCCCCCCTAAATTTTATTAAAAAACCCTTACTTGTGGAGAAGGAATACCGTGGTAACAAATATGACACATGGGATTTACACATAATCAATAAAACACAGCCCATGTATCTAAAAACTCCATAATGGAAAAACTATGACCAAACTCACAAACCACACAAAACAAACGAATCCAAGAAAAAAAAACAAACCTAAAAAACCACACAAACAAACTTATTACAGACCAAAAAAACCAAAGAAACACCTTAAACACTTAAAGAAGGGAGGCCTATTTTATCAAGTCTAACCATTCCTCTTGCAGCCTGCAGTAATCTATCATATTCTCCATATATTTTATTGGTCCCAGCCTCACCATCACGGGCAAGCAGATCAGCAGCTTTGTTGCCTTCACGGAAAATATGAGAAACCGTGAATCTCATTCCTTCAAGTCCTTCAAGTAACTGCTCCCAGTAGTCCCACAAGTACCACACATTACATGCCTTTGTGGCCAACCAGTGCACTAATAAGCAGAGTCACATTCAATTTCCACCTGATAGAAGCCATATTCTTTACAAACCGCAACACCCCTGGACAAGGCTCTCAATTCAGCAGCATTGTTAGTACCAAAACCAAAATATTCAGAGAATGCAGCTCTAACATTCCCTAGGTTTCCCCCACAGCTCCCATCAACATTCAGTTTCATCCATCCCATCCTCGGTTTTGACCACACCGTTGAACATAGCCTACGATTAACAACCTGCTTAATGGGCACATTAAGAGCTGACAATAGATCATGATCACTTGATGAAATACTGCTACACTTAATATTCTCAGATATTTGATTAAGCCAAAACTTCATCGCAAGCAAAATTGCCTCAGCCGATTTAGACACCGATTCCATTCTAGCTTTGCATCTGCACAACCACAGCCCGCCAAGTGATTAGACTTGGAATTAATCCTACAAGAATACCACGCTGTGAAGCTCGTTTCGCACAACTAAACCAAGTAGAGATTTGAGAACGCCAAGTTAAGAAACCTATACATCGAACACCTAGTTAAGATGATGCTCGTTTCCAAACAGCCGTAGCGATGTCACCAGTGCATAAAACATGATCCAAAGTTTCAATGCAACCATTTATACAACAATCACATCGCAAAGCAAGGGAGACACCCATAGAGCTGATCCGCGCATCTATTGGTAAGCATCGAAACCAAGTCTTCCAAACACAAACAGCCACCCTTCTAGTAGGAGGTTTTGCCAAAACCATTCCTTCCAAGGAAGTTCCTCTCATCTCACTCGAATGATATCCCATGCTGAAGCAGTGGTGAAAATTCCATCCCAAATGTAAACATCAGACCCCTCTTTACCAGCCATAACCGAGTGCTGCACCTCAAGAGTTCTGTTTTCACCAATCAATTCTACAAGAGCATTCTCATCCCATGCATTTCCAACCCAGAAATCTTTTACTTGTACCTTAGGATTTACAATGTTTTGAACGTGTACACTAAGGGGTCTACTCGACAACCACCTATCATGCCAAAAGGACACTTTTCCTTCCCTGACCTGCACCTTTGTATGATCATAAACCTCTGGGAAAACCTGCATAAGGGCTTTCCAGAACCGTGAGCCACTATCCTGTGAAGCTGCCATAACCAGGTTTCCTTCCTTCACATACTTAGCTCGAAAAAACTGTGTCCAGAGATTATCCAACGTTAGGAGTCGCCACACAAGTTTCATATGCATAGATCTCTACACTTCATTGAAATCTCGGAGCCCTAAGCCTCCTTCATTGGTCAGTTTGCAAATAGCTGACCATGAGACCCACTTTTTCTTAGATTTACCATTGTACTCACCCCAAAAGAATGTTGAGAGAATAGAGTTGAGCTTAGATAAAAGGACCTTAGGAACATTAAGACCTGCCAAAAGATGAGTTGCCATACAAGACAAAACATGTTTTATCAAAGTTAAACCACCGCCCTGAGATAAAGTTTTAAATTTCCAACCCGCCACCTTGTTGTGTATTTTGTTCACCAACGGTTCCAAATTTCTTGCTGTAAGCCAACCTGTCACCAGTGGCACTCCTAAATAAATAGTTGGGAAAGTTTCCTCCACAAAACCTGTCATGTTTAGAACGTCGCATCTCCTTGAATAAGAAATCTTTTTTGACCTAAAAAGAGCCAATTTATCCGTATTAACTGCCCAGACCAAAGAGCATATTGATCCAGCATACGTAAGAGCCTTCTAATGGATCTCTTCTCCCCATTTGCAAAAATAAGGAGATCATCCGCATAAAGATGGTGCGATACCAAAGGTGCTCCTCTTGTATGATAATAAGAATTAATTCTCCCTTGTTCAAAATTTTTCCTCAATAACCGAGTAAGAACTTCCTGCATCATAATAAACAAATATGGTGAAAGAGGATCCCCTTGACGCAACCCCTGAGAAGGCTTGAAAAAACCTTTGTATGTTCCATTCATCATGATCGAAAACCAAGGGGATTTCACACAAGCCTCCACCAAACCACAAATTTGATCCGCCAAGCCAAAACCCTTCAAAACCAAGCTTAAGAATGACCAGTCAACTCTATCATACGCCTTTGCCATATCGATCTTCAGCATTACATTCCCTTCATTAGTATTGCGATGAAGTGAATGGACCATTTCTTGCGCCAAAGTGATATTCTCAAAAATGCTACGCCCTGGAACAAAAGCACCGTGTTCCCAAGAGATCATACATGGAAGCAAATTCGCCAACCGATTCACAAGGATTTTTGAAAAATTTCTATAAGCAACACTACACAGACTGATCGGCCTGAACTTATCAAAGCTCTGAGGGTCCTGCACTTTAGGAATGAGAACAATATAAGAAGCTGAATAAAATCTAGGCAGCGGAGTACCTCGAAAGAAATCACGAGCTGCTTCAATCACATCTTCTTTAACAATCTCCTAGCACTGTAAATAGAAATTAGAACCAAAACCATCAGGTCCGGGACTGCTCTGCTTAGGAATAGAAGATAAAGCCTTCCAAACCTCCTCATCGGAAGGCTCTTGAACAAGGCCATGGTTCTCATCATCATTTACCACTGGAGATTATAAACCACTCAAATCTGGTGTCACCGTAGGTCCCTCCCCTGTGAGGAATTCCTTCAGATATTCCACCGCTGCATTATGAATCATCTTCAGAGAATCCAAAACAACCCCATTCGGTAGGGTCATTTTAGAGATAACGGAGGCTTTTCTTCGTTGATTCACTACGGCATGATAAAATTTAGTGTTGCGGTCGCCTTCCTTAAGCCCTTTCTTTTTAGCCTGCTGTGCCAATCTGAGTTCTTCTCTATTTTCCCAAAGCTCCAGTTTGGCTTTCATACATAAATATTCATGCTCTAAATCAGGAAGAAAACTCTCTTGCAGCTGGAACTCAAGAACTTCCATGCGCTCAGCTAATGCCTTAATCAACTTATCTACCTGGCCAAAGACCTCTTTGTTCCACCTTCTCAGAACCATTTTAAGCTTTTTCAATTTGGCAGCCAACTGAAATAAACCCGCCCCATTTACCTCTTCTCTCCAAACCTCATCCACACATTTCATAAACTTTTCATGTGTACACCACATGCTTTGAAAACCAAATGGGGAAAGACCATAATTATTCACCTCCTTATCATATCTAATTAACATAGGGCAGAGATTCAAAGACTTACATTTTATAAAGCCCTGTTCCACCTTGTAAAGAACCATTGCTGCTTCATACGCAGTACACCTTTATCATATTCATTCACGTCTATCATAGATCTCCCACCCTATGTGGGAATTTGTGAGGAATTACAATCTCTCCCACTCAAATCTTTGATGTCATCTTCAGGAGTCCACATGGAACTGAGTGACCAATACCACATGGTGTCACTAGATTGGCTATGATACCATTTGTAATGATTCAAGGAAAAGCCCAAGTCATATATAGATTTGTACTCCAAAAGAACTAGTCAATATTGAATCCAAACTCTTTTATAATAATTATATAGCACATTTGAACCTAGAAGGAACCAATGTGGGGCTTGATATGCAATGCACCGTTATCATATTAACTCACGTCCATCATTGATCTCCACCCAATGCTTAGTAAGTAGGACGTCAGAGATTGACCTCAACTACTGTGGGTTGAGATGAAAAGGAATTTGGATTGACCTCTCTAAGCCTTATGAAGTTCACTGTTTTTCTGATTTTGGCTGCATCATATATTTTATGGTTGACTTGCAACTACATGTCAAGGCACGAACTTAGATCTGCTCTAGTATCTGCACGCTTTGCAGGTCCTTCATACTGATCCAAGTTATATAATAATGTAATTAAAAGTGAGATATGATTTCCTTTTAATATTCTTTTTCACTTATAAAAAGAATAAAAAATTTCTAGTTCAGCTCTATATATGTTGTCATTCCTGCCATTTCACTACACTTACAAATAGACAATTGACCTGCTCATACTGATGGTAGGCTTTAACCTTTACAGGTTCGTATTGCTCGCATTTTTAACACATATGGCCCTCGTATGTGTTTAGATGATGGACGTGTTGTTAGCAACTTCGTTGCTCAGGTTGTAAACTCAACTTATATCTGTCGGTATTCTTACATGTTCATTTAAAAAGAATACTAGAAATGGGAAAGTCCTGAAGAAGATTATCGTTGAATAGTTTTCTAACTATAAATGTTATCTTCTGTAGGCAATACACAAACAGCCATTAACAGTATATGGGGATGGAAAGCAAACCCGAAGCTTCCAATATGTCTCTGATCTGGTAGGGAGCTTTATGTCTCATGTTATTTTAACTTCAAATTTCCCTGTCCTCTGGGTGTTCACTGGTGCACTATCCCATATGTATATTATGTTTTCTATATTCTCTTGTGGACCTGAAACTGTTGTATCAAGCCCATGGATGCAGCCTATATCCTATGCTGGCAAAAAGTTTTATTGATCACAAGCTAAATTAAAAAATGGTTTCAAAGTTTTCTTGAGAAATAATTTTAATCTTCATATTTGCATCAAATTGAAGTCTCAAAAGAGTCCAAGCTACGCTGCCCTATGAAAAGCTTCTCTTTAATGCCAATCTCTAGAATCTTTCAAGTCTAGAGCAGAACTCTAGTCACTATTCACGGATCTTATCAGTTTGGCATCCTAACTAAGCTATATATAGTGTGTGGAAAGTGGTTAAGGAAAAAGGTTGGTCAGGATGCTAAAAACTTAAAAACCTTTTGGATGATAGGTCAATGGACTGGTAGCATTAATGGAAAGTGAACATGTGGGGCCTTTCAACCTGGGTAATCCAGGGGAGTTCACCATGCTGGAGCTTGCTGAGGTTCGTCTTCCTTCAAAACTTCCTATTATTTCTGAATAAAGCCATATCTCAGAAAATTCTTGTCATTCATGGTTCCAACAGATGCATGTCATTTTTATCTGAATGTGTGTTTGTACACGAGGGAGAGAGAGATTCTTAGTTTCCATTCATTCAATCTGACTATCTTCTCTAACTATACAGGTTGTCAAAGAAACAATAGATTCAAGTGCCACAATAGAATTCAGACCAAATACTGCTGATGATCCGCATAAGAGGAAACCTGATATTAGCAAAGCAAAGGAACTACTGAACTGGGAGCCAAAAATCGCACTTAGAGAGGGACTGCCTCTTATGGTGAGTGATTTCCAGAACCGCATTTTGAATGAGGATGAAGGAAAAGGGTTTAACTAGAGAAGACAGAAAAAAAATAAAATAGCAAAACTACAAAAAAGAAAATAGCAAAACTATATTGTATAGTGTGCAAGTGTATGTCTGTAACTTGTTCATTCGTTTCGTTATTCTCATCCATAATTTTTAGTTACCTGGCAATTCTAGCGAAATACAACTATTGTAGGAAGTTACACTATTTCTTCTACATCTGTTGCTTGGTCAGCAAAAGAAACAACATTTTATTGTAAGTTTTAACTCCATTTTTATATCCCCTTGTCTGGCACTAAACTTTTCATGGTGAAAGACCGTAATTTTGTGTTGGTTGTATTTGGCATAATGAGAATTTGAGTTTCTGTAGGAAATCTTTTGTGATGGTAAATGATGAGTCGTACTCCTCTAGTCCTTCGCAATGAATCGTGCTGATTGCTACTTGCAATTCTGAGTCCTGAAAATTTGGGGGCAGTCGAAGGCTTATGAAGCCCAACCTTTTGAGTAGTGAATAAAATAGCAGAGTGAGAGAGCCTTCGTGGGGTTTATGGTTTTGCCGTTGTACAAAATGGCAGTCACTAACATAGATTTATGGTGGTACCCAGTTGAGCACAACCTTTTTGCTGGGATGCTCTTGGGTTTGCTGAAGGTAGACATGAGCCTCTACAATACGTTAAAAAATAACGCTTTTTGTCATCCGTCATCTTTTTTATCTCTTTTTTATATCATAAGACGATGATGAAAAGATAATAGTTAAAATAATGAGAAATATCAACTTTCTTTTGTAGCAATGATGGAAAAGCTATAGAGAGAAAAAGAAAGGTAAAAAAAGAATGTCGACTGTTAGGAGCAAACACATCATTTTAATGGATTCATTTTGATTTTATGCCGAAGTGAAAGGTGGTAGATATGGGCTTTAGATGGAGACCTCATCCCTTGTCCTCTTGTTACCAACTTTCAACCAACCAGTAGGGGGAAAGTTTTTCTCTGCACTCGTTTCCTCTCCCACCTTCCATTCTTCCACTCGTCTACAGTCCGGAGTGATAATGTAAAGTCTGCATTCCAAGATACGTAAGCACTAAGGCAATACAAAAGTATTACCTTGAGGGTTGACGTTCTATTCATGTGCTAGATCCTCACTGATCTCTTGCACCTAGATTCTCCAAAGATTTTCCCTACCCAAATCAAAGAAATATCGTTTGTTTCTTTATTCTCTTTTCAACTCTTTTCGGTTAGTATACGTGGAGCAAGATGCTTTCTCTTAGGTGAACTTCCTCTTACATTATAATCTCCTAATTTTTTGTTCGAAATTGTATATAGGGTATGATCTCTACAAATTGTATTGAATATTTAATGTTGTTCGAAAGTTTTATATAGACACAAACTTTCATATCTTAAAATTCGAACATAAATTTTGGGAATCTCAACGAACGATCAGATTTTGAGACATTTTGAAAGAAAAGAAATCTAGGTCCATCTATCGTGGCTACTTTTTTCTATAACTCATATATCTAAGATGTCCAATCGCTGAAGGTCACGTGTTCATTTGTATAAATTGATCTATAAGAGCTAAATACATTGGACCCTAAAATGACAAGCTGCTTACCAAAGATCAGTTAAACAGATATTTTGGGAGATTGATTAGAAACCAATAAAAAAAATTGGGACAATGATTAACAAAAGAAGCAAAGAGAAAGCAGAAGAAGAATATGTAAAAGGGGAAAAGGAAGCAAATTTGTGGATGAACATGTACACCTAAAGAACCCCAATATTCTTCCACTATCAAAAGCTCTACTTTTTTTAATGTATATCGACAAGTAAGATGGGTTGTGAGAGTCAACGAATGTATAGGGAAAAATATGGAATCGTTCGAGGCTGGCATTCTTTAATTTGTGGGAGAGGGTCGGTGTGATAAATGCAAAGGAAGAAAGTGAAAAGAAGAGAAGCAAGAAAGTAATAGAAGCATCTGATTCTATAAAGTTGAATGGGTGGGTAGAGAAAGAAAATGGCTTTGCGTCTCATCTATCCTCATGAAGATATATTCCAGTTGATTTATCAATTGGCAGTGGCAGCATTTTTTCCATTAGAATCTAAATTATGCTGCACCATGATTGTTCTCTCTAAAGGAGAGGACGATATTCCATATTTTATTTAAAAAAGCTCACTTATGATGAATGAATACCGTGATAACAATCTCAAGCACTCTGAGAGTTACAATTTTTCTTAGAAAATCCCAAACCATGGTGAAAACATTCTTGATCTAGTATAGAAACTAACTTATAAGCCGATCCAAAATGCAAATAACTTCAAATGGTAGGTAAGGAAGGCTCCCTTTATCTACAACCAACGTAACTACCTTTGATAAGCCATATTAAAGATCGCATGGGTAGGAAAAATAAAAGAAATGAAAGTATATATACATATATATATATGCCTTTTTTTATGATAACAAATTCATTACTGCGAAGAATTACAGAAGTTTCTCAGCCTAGATGACTGGTGATACACAATCTGGGAAAGAATCTCACCATACACAAATATCATCTACATGCCAAGCATATCTAGCAAGCTTATGGGCAGCTTCATTCCCTACTCGTGCAGTATGTTGAATAGTGCAGCTCCTAAATTTTTCCATTAACACCTTTATCTCTGTAATGAGATTTCCTTATAGGGACATTGAATCCCCAAGAGCTTTGACTTCATTCACCACAAGCAAGGAATCACTTTCCAGAATGAGGTCTTGAATGCCATGGGTAACATAAAGTTGCAAGCCTCTAAACATAGCCAATAATTCAATCTCAGAAGGGTCACACACTTCATATTCCTTTTTGCTTGCAGCCAGACGGACCTCCCCTTTGTGATTTCTTAAAATTACTCCCACCTCTGCTCTATGTTGATCTTGAAAGATAGCTCCATCCACATTAAGTTTGAGAGAGCCTTCATTTGGATCAACCCAACAGCACTGTGTTTTATAACTCTGCTTCATTAAAACCTTGGCTACCTTATAACTTTTATGAAAAGATAGAGCATAATCCACAACCTGTTCCACTGACAGAATATTGTTCTCATAAATCTTCTGATTTCGTCTATTCCACAAGCCCCAGGAAATAAGGAAAGATTTTTCCAGTTCCTCTCTACTACCTTCTGCTCTAACCTATCTAGCTATATCAACAAAATGATTTTGGACATTAGAAAGATTCAGAGAAGAGTCTTAGGGCTACTTTGGGTGGTGAAGTATTCGACTTCACTACTATTCATTATTTTATCACTATTTTTTACTTACTTTTTTCTATTTTGTACTACTTTTCACTACTATTTAATATTTTATCATTACTTTTTCACTACTATTCACAGAGTATTGAGATCGTCTCACTACCTGAACACAACCCTAGCCCAAATCTCCTTCACAGAGGAACAGAGAATCAGTGCATGAACAAGGTCCTCACTGACCTTACCACAGAAAACACAACAATCCTCATTGATGATGTTTTTCTTTAAACACAGCAATCCACAGAAAACACAGCATATATATATATATATATATATATATATATATATGCTTTTTGGTCTCTCATGATTTTGATTTATTTTGTCATCCAATAAAAGATAGAACTTCAATTGTTTATGCAAAAAACACAACGTCATTATTTCTCAGTATTTAATAAGCTGACCACAGTAATAAGCATACAATTGTTTGCTGGTTGAATAGCCGTTGCTGTGTCTCATCTGACTCTTCTGTCTTTGTTCAAACATTAAATTTTGGTACAGTTTCCGGTGAGTTTTTAAGAATTAAATATTAATTTGTAGGTCATGCCCAACTGGTCAACAGAACATACGTACGGTAACTGACAGTATTCAGTTGCATATAAATATTTTTCATCTTCTAAAACCACAAAACTTCAAAAAAAATAAAAGGTTACAGGCTTTGAAACCAAGGCTGCTGTATGCTAATATATAGATCAAAATATGCATTAATTTGCCTTAGTTTTGCACATCTGCTCTACCTGAGCCCCGCTGTAACCAAAGCTCAGAGTGAATATTGCACGCTTGAAAAGAGATTCATCAATACATGTCTTAAGAATATGGAACACCAACACACTCTTCTATTAATTAAACAAGCCACACACCAGCATCTGACTAAAGAATCCAAGCATTATACTTCGTTTATGCCATAAGGCAATAAATATATATATATATATATATATATATATAATGGCTCACAACTGTAGCAGAACATTCATTAGAAGAATTGGATTTATAAAACCAATTACAAAGAGAGAGCTCGTAAACCGATACTGAAGTATCCCTCACTAATAACCTGTTATCTAATCTTATTTCAAAAGTAATCATTTACTTAAATCTTGTCACGTCAACTATGTGAATAATGACGTACTAATATAAATTTTTTCGGAAATTATAAAATGTTGATATATTATAAACTATTTAAGAGCTGTCTGGCTGTCTCTCTCCCCTCTAGAGTTCAAGCTTAAAAGCAGAACCAACTTGTTTTTGGATGAATATAGAGCCATCTACTTTCAATAGAATCTCTCTTTCTCAAATCATATTTGCAGATTCTGTAAACCACTAGCTCTGCTACCTCTACTCGATTATCGTTATCCAAAGATAAAGATGAAAGGCATAGACATCTTCTGCGCATCCCAAGCCTCAACAGCCATATGTCTGAGCATGGAGCAAGCCTCCTGCAGCTCCTCTTCCTCCACCATTCAACTCGGTGGCCGAGCCATCGACCGCCACAACCCCATCATTAGAGATTCAAGAAGATCAAGCCCCAAACCTCTCTCCCCTGCTCCTTGCTCTTCTCACCCTCCCATCAATCCCAAACCTTACCAGAAGTCCAAGAAAAGCTCTTCTTCTTCAAAGCCCAGCAAACACCACAAGAAAAGCTCTACCTCTAAGACAATTTGTAATGATCAAAAGAAGAAGAGTGTGGCTACGCCAGCTGAGGATCAAATCATCAACAAGAATTCTGCTCAGGCAACTGATATTATAAGGAAGATTTGGGCTAAACAGGATGATTTAATCACTACTCCTGCTTCGTCTAGATATTTGTTGAGCGACACTGCTTACTTCGATGGGTTGTCGGATTACGATCCGGTTTTGGATTTGGCTCCGGTTGATGATGAAAAGAATAAGAAGATCACTCAATCTACAAAAGAAGATGAATCCGCTGCTTCAAAACCCTCTTCATCGTCTTCCTCAAAATCTGCTTCCTCTGACCAGGTTCGTTTGCAGTCTCTCTTTCATTTGGAAAGGCTAGCCTTTTAGTATGATCAGCAATACTCTTGAAGCTTTTGTTTTCCTTAGATATATTTCACAAAAAATCAGATTAATAAGGAAGAAGGATAAAGGGAAAAGAGGAAAAGCTATGAACTTTTGCTTGTACGGTTGTTTCTTTAATGCAATCCAAGGTAAACCTGAATCAACACAACCAACGATGTAGGTTTTTATTTTATACATGTTTTTAGTTCTTAAAGCACTTCAGATGATGAAAATGCTCAAGTGCTGGACTATTTGTCAAATTCTTGAAACCAAGTTGACATGGTACTGGAAAATACAAGCCAGTTTTATGTGGAACCTGTTATGTTTTATGTATAGGTGGTGATGATAATTAGGATGATAATATAGCTTTGTTGTTGGTGACATTAATGAAATCGCTCGCAGGCTGTGGTCCTGAGGGTGTCACTGCACTGCAAAGGCTGTGAAGGAAAATTGAGGAAACATCTATCTAGAATGGAAGGTATGCGTATGATTTTGTGCCCGTTACAGCTTCTTTGGTTATTTAAAAATAAAGACATAATTTTGACAGTTATTACTACACTGTTGTCCTTTCTCCGTCATATATCCAGTTCTCGAGTGGGGGAGAAATCGAACTTTAAAGTATTAAATATTGTACTCTTTTAACATTTATTATTTGAGCAGGAGTGACGTCCTTCAACATAGACTTCAAAGCAAAAAAGGTGACAATCATCGGAGATGTGACCCCGTCGGGCGTCCTGGCAAGCGTCTCAAAGGTGAAACATGCCCAGTTTTGGCCAGCCACAGTTTCATCACCTTCATCAGCTCCTTCAAATGGGTCTAGTCATGTAGAAAACAAAAAATAAATTTAAAGAAATCGTACGTTAAAAATGAGAAGATTCGGAAATTGTGCCATGGGTTGTGGGAGCATCAAATGTTTGATTTTAGTGTAAAAACCAGGATTAGCATGGGTAGCAGAAATAGAATCTGTGCCACTTGGTAGAAAGTAAAAGAAATTGAAGCAAATTAAGAAGTGACTTCTGGGTCCTCATCTTTTCCAGTTATGTTAAGTGCTTGTAAGATATTTAACTTTCTGTTTGTATAAAAAGAGGGGCTCTTTTAGAGCATTGGCATTGTTCTAGCCAAAGCTATCTCTAAAATCAAAAATTTTATATACAGTTATTTTTGTGTACTCTTTTTCACACTTCATTGATATGATTGGTTGTATATTAAAAAAAATTGATGCAGCCAATCACATCAGTGAAGTGTGCAAAGAGTACGCAAAAGTGATTATACGTAGCATTACTTTTTCAACATTTTGCACACCGTCTGCCACAAGCATGTCGTCTCCATTCCCATTCCTAGATTTGGGTTGACGTTCATAGACACTGCCATAATGGTGGCGTCTTTGGACTATGCTGGCAAGCTCAAGCACCATAAGGACCGAATCGTGGAACAGCTTTATACGATGACCTCGTTGACGCAGCTAATGTCGAAACTGCGACGACATAGACAATCTATAGACTAATAATCATCACGAGGCGAAGACTCCGATTAGGAAGGAAAGCGGTGGCCACGAAGGGAAAGGAGGGTCACCGATGAAGCCGCAATCATAAAAGGCAAGGATGTCAGAGATTTGGATCCCTACTGCACTTCTTGCGTTATTTTCTCTTCTTTTTTTTCGACGGGTGCTTTCTTGGCATCTCATTCTCTGTAGAATTTCATCCCATGGAAGAAAATATTTTTCTCAGTTCGCAAATAGATTATCCAGCACTCAAAAGATCAATATGTTTTGTCCAAAACTTACATCAATATGTCTTGCACACTCACCAAAGAGCTAAGCATGATTCCCACTTTAATAAGTGGCGATCAAAATCATCATCATATTGGATGGAAAATTCTGGGAAGCATAGAGAGAGAGAGAGAGAGAGAGAGAGAGAGAGAGAGAGAGAGAGAGAGAGAGACCTAACAATCTATAGAAATGTAGCTTTGGGCAACAGTTGAGGCATTAGCATCGCCCACAAAAGGATTTATCTTCACCTAGACAAGCGAAAGACTGAGGCCAACCGCCAACAACACCGACCACAGAACAACAATGGTTGGAGTCTAGTTTTGGTGACCCATGAGATCCTTTAGGAAGAGGTAAAGGTGGAGAATTGTAAGTGAGCAAGTAGCAAGCTCTGTAGTGTAGCCAAAAATGCAATAAACAAGGAAAAATAGAGAGAGTAATGGATGGAGGAGGAAGAATTATTCCTCTGAATGAATAGTATCTTTACAAAATACCAAGCAAGGTGATATATACAGAAAAAGATTCTACCTAACTAAAATAATGCTCTAGTAAATTAGTGGCAACTGGAGGAAAAGAATAAAAAATAAAATAAACATGAGAAATAAACTACAACAGCTTATATACAAGAACTAGCAGTAGCAATACAACTTGTAGTTTGTCCTGTATCTTCTAACACCTCCTCACAAGATGGAGAATAGAGATTGACTATTCCCATCTTGGAGAGGTGTGATTACAAAAGATAATAGGGTAATGCTTGGTAAAAAAGTCAACCAACTGTGTTTGAGAAGAAACATGAGCTGTTGTGATATGTCCTACTTGAATTTGATCTCAAATCAAGTGGCAATTGAATGTGTTTTTCATGGAACACCGGATTAGCAGCAATATGTAGGGCTGCTTGATTGTCACAAAAGAGAAGGGCAGCTTGTGGATGAGAAATGCCAAGGGCATGAAGTAATATCAAAGCCAAGTTAATTCTAAGCAAGTGGCAGCTATGGACCTGTACTCAGCTGCAGCTAAGGAATGGGAAACAACAGTTTCTTTCTTGGATTTCCAAGAAATCAGTGAGCTGCCTAAGAATACATAGTAACCCATAGTGGATCGACTAGAGTCTAGGCAAGAGGCTCAATCTGAATCACAATATGCTTGGAGCTAAAAATGAAGATGAAAGTAAGATGCCTTGACCAAGAGCTGATTTAATGTATCTCAATACTTTATATGCAACTGCCAAGTGAGTTGAAGAAGGCTTACCCATGAATTGACTCAACAACTGGAATGCAAAACAAAGGTCTGGCAGAGTAAAATAGTCTTAACAATTAGCCTTCAATAAGTACTTAGCTCAGAAATAGGTGTGCCATCATCTTTACTGATCTTGAAGTTTTGATTCAGAGGAAGTTTGAGTGGTTTGCAGCCAAGCATAACAGAATTTGCCGAAATGTCTAAGGCATACTTCCTTTGACAGATGTGAAGACCTTTAAATGATCGAGCAATTTCTAAACCCAAAAAATAACATAGGTAGCCAAGATCATTAATTTTGAACTTGTGATTGAGAAAAGTCCTAAGTGAATCAATGGAGTTTTGAGAATTGCTAGCAACTAAAATATCATCTACATAGACTAATAAAGCAATATAAGACTCCCCTTCTTGCTTCGTAGATAAGCTACAGTCCCACTTTGGAGTGGTCATGATTGTCTTGGCATGTAGATTAGCAGCCAATAAGGTATTGACAAGTCGGCAAGGTACATTATAACACAGTGTACATGACTACATCAGAACATGACAAAAAACCCAACGTCTTTCCCTTCAATTTTGTATTCTCCTGCTACTATCTCCATCACCGCCCACCCATTCCGACTCAGGCAACCTGACGCCACAGCCATAGCCATTCCAATGTAGCCACCACGCAGGCAGCCCGACACAACTCTGAATCACTGTGCTTTGCTTATCTCTTGGACAAACCATAAGCCTCTTCTGCAGCAACCACCAACCTCCTTGCACCATTACCGCTCAAGCCTCCTCCACCAACCTCCAAAATCACACCACCAGGAACCACCACGCAAGCCTCACCGTGCGCCACAAAAAGAACCTTGCCCAACCCTATTTTTGGTTTCTCAAAACAAAGCATCCATGCCCACGGCTTTATGTCATTGCGCCCATGTACACCGTCGTGCCCACTTTTAGACAACCTGAAGTAGAGCAAAGGCTCCACGTGCAGACCACCAACCACAAGACTCCATCACCAACACATCTCGTGCAAGCCACCAACTGCAAGGCTCCACTTTATCTGAATATTTTTTATTATTCAAAGATAGATAGAGACGAGGGTGAGGGAGGGGACGTGAGGGATCTAGAATTGGTGAGAGAGAGACGAGAGAGGGAGAGAGATCTAGTTTGGGTGCGGTGAGGATGCATGCTGGGTTTAATGGATGGGCTACGTGGTAGGGATATATTGGTGGCTGATTTCAGCCTTTTAATGGATGTATCGATTAGAACTTATTCTTAATAAGCTATAGTCAGCTTTGGATTGAAGAAATCCAAATTCAAGGAGAGAAGAGGTAAATTTTGAGTTCCACTACCTTGAGGCTTGTTTAAGGCCATAAAGGCTCTTAAGCAATTAACAAACTTGATGTGGTTTTCCCTTGGTATACTCGGGTGGTTTCTTCATAAATTTCTTCTTTTAAATCACCATTAAGAAAGGCATTCTTTACATCAAATTGATGCAAATGACATCCTTTAACTGCCGCAACAGTGAGAAAGCTTTGTAACTGGAGAAAAAGTCTCAGTAAAGTCTATGCCCTCTTGTTGCGTGTAGCCCTTAACTACTAACCTAGCTTTAAGCCTCTCTACAGACCCATCAGACTTGAATTTGACCTTATAAACATACTTACAGTCAATGGCTTCTTTCCCTTGAGGTAAGTCAGTAACTATCTAGGTTTGATTGTTTTCCAATGCCTCAAGCTCAGCTTCCATATCTTTGCACCAACTAGGATCCTTCAAAGCTTGTCTATAAGAGCTAGGCTCAGATTGGAGAGAGAAGAAAGAAGAAAAAGCTTGAAAAGAGGTATTAAATTTATGGTAAGATAAGCAATTAGTTAAAGGGAAAGACTTACCATTTGAAGCAGGAGCAACCTTGGATACCGATTGTTTAGGATGTGCAAGCAAAGCCTGTTAGCAATGAAAGTCTTTTAGGTATTGTAGAGCTGTTCTAATCCTGGTAGATCTTTGAAGGGGAGGAGATGCAAGATTAGATGAGGATGTAGGTGAGGGTGAAGGGGATGTGTTGACAGTAGAAGCAACTGAATTGACATGATTTGATGAAGGAATAAAAGGGATAGTGGGAAGGTACTGAAAATCAGGAAGAGGAGGTGAAAAGATGGAAAAAAAAAATAGGTGATTGTGAGCCTATTGGAAAGGGGGATGAAGGGTAGGCGGTGGTTTGGAAAGGAAAAATTGATTTGTGGAAAGTGACATCCCTTGAAATAAAAGTAGTGTTGCTGTTAAGGTCTAACAGTTTGTAGCCCTTGATTCCAAATGGATAACCAAGAAAAACAAACCTACGACCTCTAGGATCAAATTTCTTTCTACCATTCAAAAGAGTTGTAGCAAAACACAAGGAACCAAAAACTCTCATGTGAGCATAAGCAGGTTTTTTGTTAAGGAGAAGCTCATATGGTGTTTTATTGTTTAATAATGGAGTTGGAAATCGGTTGATGATATGTGTTGCTATGAAAACACAATCACTCCAATATTCTTAAGGTAAATTAGCTTGAAATCAAAGAGCACAAGCCATATTAAACAAATGTTGGTGCCTCCTCTCAACAATGCCATTTTGTTAAGGGGTTTCCACACAGCTTTTGTGGTGAACAATTCCTTTTTGATTGAAAAAATGTGTCATTTGAAATTCAGCACCATTGTCACTTCTTAAGATTTGAATTTTGAGTCCAAATTGTGTTTCCACTAAGTTATAAAAGGATTCAATGCATGTTCTGGTTTCAGCGTTGTTGGCAAGCAAATAAAGCCAAGTGGTACAGGAGAAATCATCTACTATTATCAAAAAGAACTTGGAACCATCATGTGCAATAGTGGCACTAGGGCCCTATAAATCACAATGTATAGGTTCAAAAATTCTAGAGGAAATGTGACCACTATCAAGAAAAGGTAATCGATGGAATTTGGCTAATGGACAAATATTGCAAGGCTTTTCACTAATAGAAGATATGTGTTTCCATACAACTAGATCAGAAATCAACTTTAACCTAGGAAAAGATAAATGACCGAGGCGACAATTCCATAAATCAGAATGACTAACAAAATTAAGAACAGAAGCTGAGATACTAAAATCTGTGAGGTCTTTGTGAGTGTAATTTGAAAGAGAATTTGCAAGAGCCAAAGGAGAAATTTCTATGCAGACCAAGTTGTACAGGCCATGCCTTAGCTCACCCTTCCCAATGATTGTCCAAGGAAATAGGTCCTGAATAAAACAACAGTTTGAGAAGAAAAGCAAACAACAATACCATGAGAGGGCTTTACCTCCATGTGAAAGAAGGCTATTTGAAGCCTTTGGTCATCTGGGGAATTATAATATGATAAAAACTAGTTTGCCTTTAGAACCCACTCAGCTGGTTCAACCCCATCAAACCTTGGAAATTCTAATCTAAAAGATCTGGCCTGTATACCCCCATTCCCCTCAAATAAAGGATTGTTACTAACCTTTGTTTGCTAATTAGAAGATCCTTCACCTAAATTGCGGTTCCCTACCATCACCGCTAGTTCCTCGTAACTAGAAGCCAAGTTATTTAACTGCCACAGCACAGCTTCTAATACTCCTTTCTGTTTCTGCTGTTCTTCTCGCAAGTACACATTCTTCCCTTTCAATTATGCAATAGCTTCAACGATTTGGGCTTGTCTGGTTCCCTCTGCCATGTCGCAAGAACACGGCTCTGAGACCAGTGTTAAGTGTTCCCAAAGTAATAATGGTAATAACTCACAACTCTGGCAATTCGAAGAGCCAGAATACCTCCACACTCTAGTTTTTGGAAAATAGATTCAAAGTTACTTTCACTGCAAATGTTGCTAAATTTAAATACATGGACCCAAGCAAAAAATATTAATCAATAACTAACTCATAGCCAACTACTGATCGTGAACCACACTGACTCTAATGACCCAAAACAACTACTCACATGCTAACAGACGCGGCCCAACATGACTCATAACAAAATAACCAACTAATTGACTAAGTCTTGGAATAACCAAACCCAGCCCATGACCTGGTGCAGAAATACAATTGTACCCCTCAACAATACAAATAATGACTCTTAATATATATATATATATATATATATATATATATATATATATATATATATATATAACTTGAGAAACCCTAATTTTCCTTTAGACCTAATTTTCCTTTAGACCAACCCTACAATCTCGCGGCACCTAACCCAGTATTTGACAAAATGAGAGAAGAAGGAAACTTGAGAGAGAGAGAGAGAGAGAGAGAGAGAGAGAGAGAGAAGGGGAGAGAGGGAGTGTTCAGCAAGGGAAGAGAGAAAGAGAAGGGAAGGGAAGTGAAATTGAGGAAAAAGGAAAATCCAGCATTCGACAATGGAGAAAAGGAGAGAAAGTGAAAGGAAATTGAAAAAAAAAATAGAGAGAATGGGAGAGAGGAAGTGTTCAGCAAGGGAAGAGAGAAGGGGAGAGAAAGAGAAGGGAATAGAGAAATTGAGGGAGGAGGGAAACCCAGTGTTCGGCGAGGGAGAAAGGGAGAGAAAGTGAAATGGGGCATCAGGGAACTGAAAAACGAGGGAAATAAATTTGCAGTTGGTCTATATTTTTAGAATAAAATAATTTTTTTGAAGATAAACAATGTCACACCAAATTTAAATGAAACTTTGGTGGTACTGAAGCTCATATGTAGAGCTTCCTCATTTTGACTACTCCAATGCAAACCATTTTATTGATATTTAGCCAAACTTTAGAGATGCACTAGCATTTTGCTAACCCAATGCTAGTGCTCTTAAGCATTCTTGGTTAAGTCAAAAGTATCCTTGCTCAAAACCCAAAAACTCATTTTCTACTCTTCCAAAGTTAGTCTAAAAAGCATGTTTGCTCCACACTGTTTACGTGCGAAGATTTGATTTGTAATAAAAATTTAAAATTAAATTTTCTTGTAAACAAATCATCTTATGTAAAATTAAATTAGAACATTTGGATTCATAAATAGACCACCAGGGATGACAGAAGTTCTTCTAAAGCATAATTTGCTTGTACCCACAGGTCCATAGCCATCAACTCAAATTCATATTGATCTAATACATCATTCAACTGCTCAATCAATTGCATGAAATCTTCCACGGAGCCTTTCATTTTATGTATTTTTCGATAACCCACATTCCATCCATCCCTTGCTGCTGCACAGTTCTAGAGAATATGTTCTATATTTTCCTCTGCAAGACCACATATGGCAGCTCCGTTTTGTTGCCGAACTCCTCTCAACTCACTTCATCTCATCATTACACCTTTTTCAAATCCCAATACACTTTTTTAAATTTCTATATAAAATATAATAAAAAATTTAACTTTTTCAAATCCCAATACACTCATTTTATTTAAAATTAATATTTTAATAATATTTTATTCAACTGAACTCAACTCAACTCAACTCAACCCAACATCCAAACCCATCTGTTTCTTTTCTTGGCTCAATTTATTTTAGTAGGCAACCCATTGTTACAAGCTTTCCATTAATTAAAATGGTTTTATAGCATTGGGAGTGTTCTTGCTCCATATACTGCCCTTAAGAGTCCTTGAACTTTCACTATTAATTGTCTATATCCACCAAATGCTTTTGTAAGTGGTAAGCACTTTAGACATAAAAAAACTCAATCCATGAGAAGTATGGATCCAGATTTGTTGTTCTTCACTGTTCGGCATACTAAGTGGCACTAATTGCTTGATAACTTCCACATTTGGTTCTTCGAAACCCTCAACATTTGCAGCCCTTGTGGTGGTGTTTGAATTTCAAAAGTTATAGGCTTAGGATCTGTTTGGATATATAATTATTCTCAAACTACTTCACTATTATTTAAAAATAATTTATTACTATTCATAAATTATTTTTCTATCATTCACAAATGATATACTCTTAGCATCCAAACAAAGCCTTAGAGATCAACTTGTCATTCCAAACGGAAACCTTACTACCATCACCTATTCTCCGTATTAAGCCTTCTTTAAGCAAATCCCTAGGTCTATTTATACTTCTATAGGCACATGATGGATTATGGCCCAACTTTGCATTGAGGAAATTGCCCTTCTTATAGTATTTAGCTTTCCTGACTTTTCCCACTAATAATAATGTATTTCAGAGGAGTCGCCACCCTTTTTTTGCAGTCAAAGCCTTGTTAAAACAATCCAGCTCCAGACCAAGTCTCCCAATTTCTTTGGAGTCAATAAGTTCTCTCCATCCCATCCAGCAAATGTTGCTATCTTGATTTATTGACCCACCAAAATCTTTGGATCATTCTATTAAATATCCTGTAGAAGAGTTCTAAAATACTCGTACTATATGTTGGTGAAATACACAGTAATAAAATAAAATTACAACAAAAAATAAAATTGAAATGAAACTAATTTAGACTGAAGCACGGAAACATTGTTCTCTTTAAGGTGATTCAAACCTTTTATAGTAGACAAAATTTTGAATAAATTGGTACATCAGACCTTCTGTTGACTTGTATAACATCTCCATAACACAATATCTTAATTAATTGTCATATAGCTCAAATCAACTCTATACAATAAGTTGAGCCCAAAATTCCACTCGAAAAATACTCTCTTTTTTCTTATCGGGAAGAACTTAGGAAGAACATAGACGCTTTTTTTTTTTTGTTTTTTTAAACTAACTCTCTGGGTAGTTTGAAAAGAGAAAAGAACAGGGCTATTTTATCGGGACATTTAATAGCTCTAACTTAATAGTGTATTCTATACAACTTCAAAAACGTTTGATAATAATAGAGGAGCGGCACCCAACCCTGAGACAAGGGCAGCAATAAAAGAGAATGACGTTAGAGCAAAAAAGTGAAATTTACATGAGCAAAATAAATATTGTGGGCAACTAAAATTTTAATAGCAACCAATAATACACCAACGTACTGAGAGCGGAACGTTAACCTAATTAATGAAAACTATTGATAATAAAAGTCACAATACTAACGCCCACCCCATCAAGTTTAAGAGTCATGCTACTATACGAATAATGTTACATACAGTCACTTTTACGTATTCTCTGTGCACTCTACTAATATGATTGGCTGCATCAAATCTTTTTTAATACACAATTAATCACATTTATAGAATGTGCAAAAAAGTACATAAAAGTGACTGTCCATAAAATTTTTATTTTGAGAATTAGGCTAAATATGGTGATTGAGGATCTCCTATTTATTCTAGTAATAATTTCTCTTAATGGAGGGATTGCGGATTGTTATACATATATATAAGGCAAGGCAAATGGGATTAAGGGAGAGCCTAAAGATCAGACAAAGAAGATTGAACAATCAAGAAGATGGTTGTAGCAAGACAGCAGTTGCTCTGGATGGCCTTTGTGCTTGTACTAACACTTTCTTCCGAGGCGAGAAAGGTATCAATATTTAAAGAAAAAAGTTCCTTCAACTTGGTGGATGATGCAAATGTAAAAGGGGTTGTGTCCGGAAAGCTGAATTTTGTTATGCTGCCCAAATATACACCAATTCCTCCATCTGGGCCTAGCAGAAGGACCTCCGACTCTAGTCCACCTCCTCCTATCTTTCTTTCACAAGAATGGACTGCAAACCCAAAATCGAGCATAAATGTAAGAAATGTAAGAGCATAATTATTCATTCACAATAATTATGCACTTTGAAGTAAATCTTTAGTCTTTCTGTTGTTTTATTGCAAGAATAAATGTAAGAAATGTTCAAGCATGTATTCACAAAAACAAAATATTCCCAATTAAAAGTTAAAGAGTATTGTTCATGTTTTATATTCATAATAATATTGTTCGATGTCTTTGCAACAATATTTCTCCTGGTAATGCCTTGTGTTTCAGCCTTGTTGTATATATGGGGGCAAGATCATGTAGTGTAATTTTTTTTTTTTTTGGTTCCAAGCAAATAAAATTTCAAGCTTTTTCGACAGTTAAGCTTTAAGATTAACTAGGCTTTTAATCCCCTAAAGGTTTTATAATTCTATGACTTGGAGATTGAAAGACTCACATATAAAATTAATGAGTTTATTTTTTGGAGTAATGTTAAATACAATATTAGGATATAGAAGTGTGCGGAACTTGCACATCCAAGATTGCAAATAAATCATTTCCTAATGGAAAGATTCGAAAGAACAATATAAAATCATCAGTTTTCTCAAAATAAAATTAAAAAAACTACAGGCTAATTACACTAATTTCTTAAAATATGGTAAATAATTAAGTCACAAAATCTAAGTTATTTAATTTACAAATAAATATTTCAATTTCAAGAATTTGAATCATAGTAATAATAATAATATTGGAAATCCAAATAAGCTGATAATTAACCTACTTATATATCTCGACCCCCATGAGATCAATGTAAATTTGGTAATTAAACCGTAGTTTATGCAAAATCCAAAGAATTTTTTCATATCTTTGATTTCATGTTCTGTACATGCATATATATTGAAACTGTAGATAAACTATACAAGGTAACAAATCGACATTAAACTACTATCCGATACAAGATATCAATATGCTGATATGGTGGTGCTAATATCCTAAAGACTTGAAAATGATATTGATCTGCAGTGGCTTCAGTCGTGTGCTGTCATTTCTGTCATTTTGGATTTCCTTCCATAACATGAATATCACTTGGATAAACGTCATAAATAGCTGCTTAAAAAAGACTCATACAGTACCAGTGCAGGACAAAATGAATCTTTACTTGAAAAGTTTATACGTTTACAAAAGAAAACTTTGCTTCTTCCCCTATTACAAATACATAATGATGTCAATTTGCTTGACAATATCCTTAATTTCGTACCATCAATCAGTTCAAAAAATTAACAGAGTTGAAGGGAAAAAAAAAATCTCTAATTATCAATGCTTTAGATACGCTAAAAAAATTTAAGAAAAATAAATTTATAAATTAAAGTGATTTTATCTAATACGTTATTTTAATTTTATAATAAAAATAATTTTATAATCTGCAAATAATGTCAATATATAAATTCACTTTCGTTTACTAAAGCACTTCTCAAATCAAAATATATCCACAAAGAGAGAGAGAGATCAGATCACATGCATCTGATCTCTCTTTCTCTCCCTCAATAAGGGTCTATTTATTGGAATTGGAATGTTGTGGCATTTTTTAAGTACTTGTAAGATCCAGAAATTATGTAGTACTAACAAAGAAACTTTAAGAATGAATGGAAAGAAGCAAATGAGACAACAGTGTGCTACTCTATTTGTCAGAAAATCAAGATTCAAATCATTTCCTTAAAAAAGAACTAAGTCTAATGTAAAATGGGTGATTTTCTTATAAAATGGTAAATTATGAATTTAAAAATTAATAATTGCATTGATTTCCAGGCAAAATACCAAATGAGAAAATGAACCTCTTGCAAATTACATTTGATGATGATTAATGCAGATGCCACGTGCCTTTAATTCCTTCATTCTTTTCCTCCAATCTCAAATTCATTATTAGAAAAACATTTTTTTTTAAGTCCTCTAGATGGCCATTCATTTTTAAAAAATTGATAGAAATATCCCTAATACAATACAATACAATATATAGATATATATCATGTCCATATCTTCTCTAAAGACACCAATAACAAAAAATACCAATCTATATATTATTTTTCTTCCGATCCAACCAATGAATCTTGAATGCCCACCAACTCCAAGCGGCAGAGAGCTCAAACATGAAAGATAAATCCTTGCTTCAGAAGAAAGACAACAGCAAACTAAGGCCAAAATCTATTTTAACTTCTTTTTTTCTTTTTTCTTTTTTCCATTTTTTCATATTAATGCTAAGTCAAAAGTCCTTGATAACAATGCATTTTTTAAAAACTAACCTCAAGCTTCAACAAAGCTATCTTTGTAAGCTGAGTTGGCAGATGGTAAATGGCAGCAATTTCAATTGGAAGACAATCCTAGAGAACAAATATCTCAAAAACTCTTCATTCCTACAAATCTCACCAAAGAAGCCAGACTCTTCTTTTTGAAAATGAATTTTACATCAAAGAGATCTACTAAAAAGAAATATTTAAATTAAGAGAAAAGATATTTGTAACTTAGAATTGTACAATTGCTGCATAATCGCTTTGAAAAAAGTGAGTAAAGCATGGAATCCACATAAAAAAATTAATTTTTTTATAGTGAATCTCACTCTTTTTTAAAAGTGATTATGCAGCATTTATACACTTCACAGTTGTACTTAAAATTACTCTTAAATTAATAATAGCATACATACTAGAGTTTGGGGAGACCCATGGATACCAGCTCAAAATACCTTTCTTTCCATTTCTCAATCAAAATCCACTCACATTGATCCAAACTTAATAGTTTCTAGACTGACTTTGGAGGGATCCAGAAGATGGAACACCCTTTTACTTCAGACCCTCTTCCATCAAAACATAGTGACTAAGATACTAAAAATCCCTTGAGCACAGAATAATTTTCATTCTAGGAGGGACAAGGTGGCATGGACTTTAAATACCTCAGGAAACTTTTCAGTGAAATCTGCCCACAAAGCTATCAGTCAGTCCTCTAATCAGCACCGATCAAAAATAGCCCCTGCTATGTGGAAAAAAGTTTGGAGACCAAACATACAGGTTAGATTAAAGATGATCATCTAGAAAACTCTGAAAAATATCCTACCCACAAGATCCATTCTGAAAAGTTGTCTTCCTCTGAGTGACAGCTAATTAATTCGCCCCATATGTGAATTTGAAGAAGAAAGTTACTCATTTATTCATTTATCCCTGAAATGCACTTTTTTCCAGAGTTTTGTGGAGACAGTCCCCTTGGCCTATAGACCAAAGTTTTGAAATCCGTTCCGGAGACCATTTCGGTTGAGGTATTGGAATGGAATATTTTGGTACTGGTACGTTTCGGTATACCGTTTCGGGATTAATTATATATTATATATAAATATTTATATGTATATATAAACTAACAATTAATAAAATAAATACATATATATGTAAGTGTGTATCATGTATATGTGTATATATATAGAAGAATTAAATGTTTATAAAATGAATATATGTTGAAAAAAATCACAAACTTGAGTTAAGATACAAAAATAAAGGAAAAAAATTAAAAAATAGACAGATTATTAAAAGTAACAATACTTCTAGTGTACGGAAATGGGTATTTGAATTCTAAAAGTACAATTTTATCCATTATTTTTCAACTTATTTACAAGAGAGCTATTTTTTATTTTTTTTTTAATTTGAATTTTAATTTTAGACCGAAATACCGGAATTCGGCCGGAATTGGCCGGAATTGACCGGAACGGCCGGAATTTGACCGGAATGGCCGGAATTTGACCCGGAACGGAATAGATATCTATCCCATTCCGGTCACTATTCCGGCACGAAAAATTCCGGCCATTCCGGCCGGAACGGAACAAATTTTAAAACTTTGCTATAGACATCTCTTACTTTGCTCTAAATGGGATTACAAAGTGGATTGAATGCATCCTTAGTCCATCAAATTCTCTCAACATTCCTACTACACAAGAACACCACTTTCAGATCTTTGCAATTCTCTCTATGGACTGCATATGGTTCCTAAGAAACAAAATTGTGCATGACTCGCCCAAAACTTGATAAATTTGTTAACGAGGTTTTTTAAAGAACATTGTAATGCTTAGGGCAATAAACTTCTGAACAATCCTAGGAATTGAAAGGCAATACCAAAGGTCCAAAAGGCCATTATTTGCTAACATTTGATGTGGGCATGAGGAATACTAGTAGCACTACTGCTGCTACCTACAAATCAGAAGATGGGCACTATGGTTTCTGTCATAACTAGCTACATTACTAACCAGAATCCTAACCAAGGAGAAGCTACAGCATTATACACTGGCATTAAGAAAGTTGAGACTCAACTTATCAAGAAGAATACAATTGGTGGAGACTCTCAATTGGTTAAAAGTGCAATAGAGGAGCTAGAAAAGTCTTTGGATTGGATAATTGGGCCTATAATCAGACACAAGAATACTTCTTCAATCTTTTGATAGTTGAAGCATTCAAAAAATACATCGAGATTACAATTAATGTACGCATTCCATTACTCAATGGGAGGCTTCCAATTATTTACATGGAAGCATACACCTCCTATCTATCCCTTATTGTCTTTTAGACTTTCATAGTGGGAAAGACCCACCTTAGATGCATGTATATATTTAGGAACTTATATTATCTTTTGTCAATGCAAGACCTTGCTTTAAAAAACAAAACAACGCAGTTTTTAAATACTACTTGTGTGTACATAGGATGTGTCCTCTTATGATTGGTTATGACGTGCCAATTATTTGTTTAGTCAACTTTTTTTTCATTAATTTTTAGGTCCCGTTTGGATGTTGAGCTAATTTGAGATAAGTTGAATTCTTTATGAATAGTAGTGAATTGATAAGGTAAAATGAGTTTTATGCAGCCCACCTAAGATGAGTTTAAATGTGTTTGGATGTTAAAATGAGTTTAGATATATTTATGAAAGTTAAAAAAAGATTGTAAATCTCGCGTATAAAGAGATGTTGAGTTAAAAAATATTGTAGATCTTACGTATAAAGAAATTTTAAATTAAGATAAGTTTAGTGATTTGAAAGTTGAGTATTTTAAATTTAGATTTAACTTAAAATTAAACTGAACTGATTTAATCTCAGTTCAATCTAACTTCCAAACGAGCCTTTGAACTAACTTGAGATTTTTTAAACTGCAACTACATGTAAAAAGTTCAAATCCCAAAGCTCTAAAAATAGTGCAACAGAACCAAAATCCACTCAACAATATGAAATTTCAATCTCTCTATGACAATGGAATTCTAATTTAATTGGGTAATAGTCCACCACAAACAACCCACTCCATTGACATCAACCCAAAATATAACAATAAGAACAGTGCAAGAAAACCATAACCCTCTCAAAGTAATTTAACAGTATGCCCCTACATATTAACAAGACAAGTTATCCCAATTATATATCACCTCCTTCATTACTTGAACTTTGTTACATGATATCTGCTCAAATACGTTACAAACCTATACATAAATCCAATGGCCCTAAAACTATTGAGCACTAATTTTGATTAAACTCTCAACCCTTACAATCATAAGGGTGCCACCTTAGATAATGATGTCTTTATAACCACCTTCTCATTTTGGTATCCCACTTTCATTCCTACAGCCTGACTCTTCTTTTTGTTGAAAGGATTTTGATTTTGATCCTCTTATTCATTCTCTCGTGAAATGAGCATCTTATAGGTTCATTTACACACATGTAATGCCCTGAACAAAATAGAGCCGTGGTTCCAAATCACTACACTACAGAGCCAAGAACTCTGCTACTAGCTCATCTGTCAACAATCTTTCGATTTCTCCACCTATTACATCAATGCCGTCACCCAAACCCAACCACCATGACTCCCTTGTCAGGACATTCCCCAGAATGTCTTCATTCGATTTCTTCTCTTGCTCTGCTAGCAACACAGAGAAACAATCTTGGAACCCATCTTTAATCCACTTAGAACCAGCCATCGTTGCAGGCTTCACCCATGGATGTGAACGCATGAATTGCTGGTGGATCTCCAGGAGCGCTGAATTGATACGGTCAAAGAGTAACCTCCTTTCCGACCTTGCACAAGAAGTCTGGCCATGGTACTTCTTCTCAAGTTCTTCAAATACAATGGGATCCACGGGGCATTCTAAAGAGTGCCAGATAGCCATGAATGTATGAGGATCACAATCGTTAAAACCGGATTCATTTAAGACATCAATTATGTAGGTAGGCTGCCAACTCTCTTCAGTTCCACAAACTCCCTTCTCATTCAAAACGGATCCTTCACCAACATCTTCATCACAAGATATGAGCATGGGTCCCACTGCAGATGTTTCTGACTCCAATTTGAGGAGCTGAAGTTGCATCCGAAGACCTAGAATCAGAAAAGGCAACAAATATGAGTGGCTGAAAATCTAGGGGAGAAAAAAGGAACTTGCAATCATATGGAATAGAAGGATTCAAACAATATTGATTTCTCAATTTTTTAACTATAAAGCAATTGAACCAAATAGGTAAAGTGGCCTAAAGTTTAGACAAAATGATGAAGGCATAAGATTAGGATATAATGATTTGAGCTTGGATGCAAGAGGTGGAAAAAATGTTTAAGTTGCATCCAAATCCCACCAGAGACTTGCAATTGTGGTAAAAGCATGTTCTATTCAGATTCTTAGGATTATTAGAAACTGAGTTTGACTCAAGACATTCTAATAAGATTGTCTATGCGACAGCTTCACATGAAAAGAAATTTAGAAAAAAATTGGTTGAGGTGATCTGCTTGTAAACCGGGTACTGTAGTTTGTAAGGAGTGAAAAAATGTTATTTGAAGGTGCCACATGAATCAGTTTAATGCCAAAATATTCAGGATAAAGTCACAAAAGGAAGCATATTGGATGATGATTTAAAGAGAAATAGGACCAAAAAGCAAAATGCTGAAAAAGGACTGGCATATCTGATCTGTATCAGATGAGGTACAGCATTTCAGTTAAGATCTAACAGCATTTACACTAAACTTTGAGTAACTTTGAGTTTAACAATGGCCCACAATTTAGATCGGACAGTTATTTCTTACTCAACAGGTAATTGATTTCAAACGTTATACTACCACTGTAATTCTAAATTACAAGATTTTTCCTTTTCGAGTTTTACTACGTACAAGCAAAGTCGCGTACTAATCTGCATACTAATACTAATTCATTTATATTCAAAATTTAAATTAGTACTGTTTTCAATAAAATCTACTTTTTGACCAATCACATTAAATTGGTGCATATATTAGTGCACAGTTGTGCTTACAACTAGATTTTTCCTTTTCCTAATCTATCCATCTACATACTATAGAATCTTCAATGAATATTACCATTAAATGAAAATGTTACAATATTATAAAAAAAAATATTGTTATAAAAGAAAATCAATACTATAAAGCCACGCCTACATTTTTGTTCTTACTAAACTAACCAAGGTTACTTCAACACACTATAGAAGGATCAAGTTAGCTTGGGAGGTTTGGGGGTAGATATGAGAATTTTGAGTTTGAGATGAGAATTTAAAATATTATTTTTAGTATTATTATTGTTTTGGGATTTGAAAAAGTTGTATTGGGATTTGAAAAAGTTAAATTGTTTATTATATTTTGTATGGGAATTTGGGAAAGTTGTAATGATGAGATGAGAATTTTGAGTTTGAGATGGGAATTCTTTGGCCCCAAACCTCCCCAAATCTTGGAGATCAAACTGCTAATATTGACACTCTTTTAAAGGTTCCATTTATTTCATTATGCCTCGAGGTAGGCTACCCTAGTAACATAAATATTTTTCATTTTGAAAATCTAGCTATTCTTGTACAACACACAGGTCTATGAATAATTTATATGTTTAAAATTGCTTTCACAATATTTTGATTGGAAAACAAGCATCTAGATATTCTGTGGAACACAAAATGCACTTTAATTCCTAGAAGGACCCACACACTTGAGAATTCAGAAGCAATAACTTCAAATTTACCATGGAGGTCAGCACTGAGACTCTCAAAGCATTCGGAACATGAGGACAGATCATCCGTAAATGGAGCTTCCATAACTGAAACTGGACTGGGCTGATCAGCCTCCTTGGAGCTAATTGGCGATTCTAGTCCAGGCAAAGGATGAAGCAAGGAAACCGAACCTTCCTCAAATGACCCGATCGATGGTTCCTGGAATATCACAAAATGGTGAGAACCAAAACTATCCTGATGCAAAATTGAAGATGCCATACCTTCAACTGAGCTGAAAATATAAGGAGTTCTTTATTGAGAAGAAAAAACGCAAAGATTTTTCTTAATATCTAAGTTGCATCCCCCCATATGATAAGGATAAGGGTAAGTGGTGTATAGGATCCCACATTGCTTGGGAATGAGAAGTTCTTGGTCTTTAAAATGTTCCAATGAAGCTCCAATTGTATCATTGATTAGTCCTTTTGGAGTATAAGTTATGTGGTTTGAGCCTTCCATTGGAGCATTACATCTTGAACTCACTCTCATCCACCCACCCCCTTCTCCCAATTAATATGAAAAGAGGGCATACCATTTGAGCTAACACTCACTGGCAGAAATAATTCATGGATAGAGTGGGTTAAAAATATCTAACAACCATCTACATAATTGCATGCAGATTGTGGTTCTAAGGAAAAATAGACATTCCAAGCACAATGGCCCACATCTAAGCAAATATCATTCTAATATCGGTTAGAAAGTAAAAGAACTGCAGTCAGTTTGAACATATCGTTAACCAAAAAAACCTAAATTCAGGTTACAGGCCTGCATTCATTCTAGCACGACTAGTGGTGTTCCATGAATATGTCCTCAACTAGGAAACTAGATGTCATAGAATAAGAATTAAATCAAAAGCCGTTTGAAGTAGTTAAAAAGTTGCAACTTTCTCAAGGAAAAGAGATTGAGTCATTTTCTCTCATAATTGACCAATGTATGTAGCCTGCACAGGTAGACACAGGAATTAGAAAAGAGAATTACTTTGGCCACAAAAGTAAACTCACAAACTAAGGTGGCTTGATGGGGTACGTCAGTTTATAAGTTTACTTTTGTATAATCTTTTAGTCATTGTAGCACTTATCTTCAGAGAATCCTTTCATGTAGGTCAAAAGCCTACTGCAACGCCCAAAAGAGCATCCCTGGCCTTAAAAATAAGACATAGATTCTTTCCCTCTCTGTTCTTTGTTTTCTTTTCAATGCAAAAGGAATGATAAAGTATTGATGTAGGAGTAGGGATAATAAGTGTTTTGGAATTCTTCAATAATAAATCAATCTAACTTGAAAACAAGATTTGTCTCAAGTGGCAGCTAGTTGAAAAACTGGAGTTCCTAGTAGAACAAAAGGTGCATAACAGCTCCTCAAAAAAAAGGCAAAGAGAGAGAAAACCCATCATTCAAAATTGCAAAAGAACTTTAAAGCAAAAGTACAATGGCCGGGTTTTCCATAAGATACAATTCAACGTTTATGAAAATGATATTAATGTTCAATCGAATAAAAAGGAACAAAATGCAACTAAAGGCCTCTCACATGTTTGTAAAGACCCATATGTAGCTGACTAATTTCTGAACAGCAAGATCCAATTACAACGGGGAAAAACAAAAAGAGATTAGTGGGTCGATTCACATATAGGAACCTATGGCATATTGGAAGTAATAGATTTCCACAGCTTGTCTATCATGAATGCATCAGAAATATGCTAAGAAGATTTAAACACCAGCGAGAAATATATATATACATATATATCTATATAAAAGGTTAAAGACTATACTTGTGTAGTTAAGATATCTTGGCCACCAGCAGAGATATCGTCCTTGCCACCCTTGCCACCTGATATTTCTGGTAGCAACTCATCAGGAGTTTCAGAGGGCATGGCCATAGTCTCTTCTCTCACTTCCCCCACATTTTTGGGAACTGGACTCGCATGATTGTCAATGCTAACTAATGACTCAAAGATCATAACATCTTTTTCAACTAGATCAATCCTTTCAAAGCTAGCCACCACTTGATTCTGGCTTGTATGAACCTCTACCAAACAATCTTTACTTTCCCTGACTGTGCAGCTAGAAGAATAAGATTTCTTACTACTAGATCTTGATTTTCTAGGGACTGGCCCATGCCTCCCATCAGAGTTACCCTTTATTCTCTTGCTTTTTTCCTTCCTTGAGGCCTCTTTTGGCATGAGATATGTTTTATCATAAAACGTTTCACTGTGTATGCTTGTCTTGGGACTTCCAAAAGCACTAGAAGAAGCAGGAAGAGATCTAGATCTTGATAAGTTTCTGATAGATCCATCCATCCACCCATCCCTACTGCTAATTCCCAGAGGTTCAACCCACCCATTTGGTCTATCATTAGTTGAAAATTTGTCACTAATTTTGTCCCCAACAATCATGCCATTTAAATCTGCTGGCATTAAGTACTTATCAGGGATAGCAAGCATTTCAGCCAGTGTGCTGCCCTTACTAACAACTCCCTGCTCTTGAGACTTGTTGGTGATTTTCCACCTCTCTGACAGTCTCTTCTTCGCCTCCTTGCTCACAGAGGATTCAGCCAAAAGGTATGATGAAGGCTTGTACCGGTTACTCAAGTCAAATGAATTTCTTGATTCCACTGTAATCGGCTCTGATTCATTCCCAGACATGTCACATGAACTCTCATCCCCAGCATATCCTCTAAATCCAGCAGACGAAATTTTCATAGAACCACTACGGAAACTATTTCTCATTTTTTTAGTTATTTCCCTTGCAAGTTCTCTAGATTCTCTGGACTTGTGACTTGAAAGCCCCACACTATCAGGAAAATTCTTTGCCCCCTTTAGGTCTCCCTTCCTATTTTTGCTACTCGGAAATTCTGTGTGCACCCTACAATCTGACAGGCTAGCATGCGAAGAAAAAGGTGATGAATCACAGCTGGTACCATTCTTGGCCTTCCCAATGTTTGGTTTTAACACAACTATACTTGTAGGTAAAGGGACCAACTCATCCTTCTGTTCAAATGGATTTTTTGTCAAATTGCGAGCATTAGCATATCTGCAGTCAGGGTAGGCAAAAAGACCATCGCAATGGTTCTGGGGAGATCTAAGAGTTCGTCTCACTGACTTCCCAAGTTCACCACTTTCATACTTATGAGCACCTGACAACTCCTTAGCTGCCATGCAACCCCGATGAGTTTGGGGAGGAGCACCTCTCAGATCATGTACATGCTTTGTGAACAATGAATCTGGTTGTTGTAGAAATTTGAGCAGACGATCTTTATTGGAGTCTGGTACCTCAAGTGAATCGTGGTACTCCTTCATATACTGTAACTTTTGATCACTTGAAAGATGTTTAGCATCCATGAACTTCGGCTGAATAAATGCCATCTCAGCATCGGAAAGCTTTGAGTTTGTAAGCCCCAGTGATGAACAACTACTACTCTCTATCTTTGATGTTTCCAAAACCTCATATACATCCTTAAACTCTTCCTGCTCCTTTGAGTTCCTTCTAGATGATCCACGGTCATAAAATGATCCACTCTTTGGAGCTTTCTCTACTGTTGCCCTCTTAATATAGTTCTCCGAGGACTTCTTTTGTTGTTTGTGAGCAGGCTGCCGTGGTGGCAGCCCATCAAGACCCATCAATCTGGCAATAACACTTGGAGACCTCCTTTTGTATTCAGTTTCTCTCAACATCTCTTCAGCTAATAACTTCTTCATCGGAGTCCTAATGGCTTGGTTTAAATATCGCCACCCCGGTTCAAATGTGAACTGCAAAGGCCAAATGCATTTCACATAACACTTAGTTCAGATTTTTTTATGCATATTTAAATTCGGAACAGAAAAGATATACCAAAAAACAGAGAGAGAGAGAGAGAGAGAGAGAGAGAGAGAGAGAGAGAGTGAAATTAATAAAACTTGGAAAAGTTGTTGCTTTGATAAAATTTAATAAGAAGAAAAAGAGAAACAAATTAGTTATAAAATTTCAGTAAAAATTATAAAAAGAAAACAAATCAATGAGTAAATTTCAGTACAAACAAAATAAAAAGAAAACCAGCGCACCGAGTTTTCATCCGTGGTACCACTACTGCACGAAGTAGAATCAGAGGCCAATTTCAGAAAGTTCCCCTGCTGCTGAACCTTCTTGTTTCCTGGAAGTGAATCCCCATAATAAAATTAGCGTGCCCATCCATGACTAGTAAAAGTGAGGAAGGAGCTTCTAGAGACCTTTTGAAGAAAGCAAAGTTTAAAAAATTAGAAGAATCCAAAGCCAAGAAATATTCAGTGAACAGTGTACGCCTATTCGGACATACATTGTGACGAAACCCCTAAATGAAAAGAAATTAGCAACAGCTTGCAAACCTTATTATTTTGGTAACCAATTTAAAAGCACCTTCCCTGCTATTTGATGGAAACCCGAGGCAAGAATCATTATTTTTAAGAGAATCAAACGAACGAAGGAAACACAAAAGCAAATCAATCGATAAAAAGGCAAAATCCGAGGAAATAGCAAGCAGGGACCATAGGAAAAATTTTCATCTTCGAGAAAAAGCAGTGAAAAAATAAAAGACAACTGGAGAGAGAGGAAATAAATTAATAAGAACGCTTTTAAGAGTAATCAGTAGTCAAGCTGGAAATGCAATGATTTTCCATCATATCCCTAGAACTAATTAAGGAAGCAAACAAAATCATGGCTGATGCCACTACAGAAAAGTCACCCTTGCAAATTCCAAAATTGACTTTAACGAAAAGCACAAGAAAAACCAAAATTAAACCTAGTTGATGATCTCTCCATTGCACAAACAGAACAATCAAAGAAGAAGAAAATGAGCTAGGAACTTTATCTTTAGAGAAAATAACTCGAAGAAATGAAAACTTGAATTCCACGATCTTTATCATTATTCTACTGTTTTATTAAAATTATTTCATTTTCGGAAAACCAAAGATCGGACAAATGCAAAGAGTTTCAATCATTTTCTTCTTTAGTTTTGTCGACTTTCTTGGTGAACAAACGGGCTTCATATGTTAGATAAGAAAAGGCAAGCAAGAAAAGAAGGGTACTAAAAAAATTATGAACTCTTCTCTATCACCTGAGCCCAATTCAAATCTCCGGCTCAGCAGTCAGTTCGTCATTTTGTTTACAAACCAGAAACCAAAAAGAAAAAGGCCCAGAGAAAAGAAAATTTGAAATTTGAAAACTCTTTCTTTTCCTCACGTTTCTCAGCAACCAACCAGAGCGAAGACTACATAAAAATTGTTCGAAAAAAGAAAAAACGAGCTGACCTCGGGGAGTTCGTCCCGTCGAGAAAAACCTTCCGCCCGAGCTCCAATCATCAATGCCTGCAATTTTGGACCCCTTTTCCTGGAAATTGGCCATCCTCACTCATCAAAAGTAGTTTCTTTCAAAACAAAAGAAACCGAAAACGAAATGCGTTAGAAGAAACCTGAATTGGAAACTTCGGAAACACGCTCGCGAGAAAAGAAAGGGCGAGAGAGAAAGGAAAAAACAACTGAGTAGGTTGCAGAAAGGGTGACGAAATCTAAAGGCCGGATCTTTAAGAGAAAGGAAGAAGGACGAGCATTAAAATCGGGTCAGTTTGGTTAGTGAGAAGCGTCGACGAGAGATAGAGAGAGTGGGAATCCGTGAATGTGAGAGGGACTCGGCGACAGAGTGTGGGGTTTTTGAACATTCAAAAATAGGGAAGTATTGACAGCGATGTCTACCCCTCTTAGCGGGCAAGTCTTCTGTTGTCTCCTTCCACTCTGCGTCACTGCCAGTTGCTCCCCGTCTCCCCCGCTAAATACTTTGGCACGTTCCCATGCTTTCTTTTCTTTCTTTTTAGCGGTGTGTGTCGTGGCTGCTTTTAAGTTTTAATTAATGCAAACGAGTCAATTTTCAAAAACGTGCAAAAATTAAATTTAATATAATTTGATGTAATACATAAAATTATAAAATTATATTTCTTATAAAATAAATAAAAAAATTTATATTAACACGCAGTTTGGATAATAAATAAAAATAAAATGAAATGAAAATTAAAAATTGAATAAAATATTATGAGAACTGCTACAAACACAAAAAAAAAATCACACAAAGTAAACTCACAAATTGATTTAACTTCAAAATCTACTTTATATTAAAAGTACATTTACAATCTGATGTACCACGTCAAGGCACATCAGTTTGTGAGTTTACTTTTATGTAATCCCTTTGTTGCTAAAATATTTTTGAAATATTATTAGAATATTATTTTTATTATTTTAAGATTAAAAAAATTGAATTGTTTATTATATTTTATGTAGAAATTTGATAAAATTATAATGATGAAATGATCGATGAGTTGATAGCATTTCTCAATTCAAACGTGGCCTAAATTATATTAATTTATAAATTTATTTTCGAATCACGTTTAAAAAGTTAAAATATATCTTAAATTATTATCCCTTAATAAAGGTTTTGAATTCCATTCGTTTTAGCCAAAATGGCTTGAATTTATTGTTCCAATATAGTGTCCGATACACTTTACCACTCCATTTCATTTCGTTTCAAATTCCAATTATTCCGGTTCCATTTCGGTTATTCCGACCATTTCGACCCAAATTGAGCTTTCGGTCTCCATTCCGTTTCGAGCTATTTTTGTAATTTTCTTATACTTAGATGGTATTTTTGTAAATTTTAAATCCAAATAATATTTAATTAATTCTAAAATATAAAATATACTGATATAATTTTAATTTTTTTTATAACTTTAAACATGTCCCCTCGTTCTCTATTCTTTTTTAAATATCATTATTTTTAATAAATTATCTATTTTTTTTCTTTATTTTTGTGTTTTAACTCAAGTTTATAATTTTTTCAACATATATTCATTTTATAAATCTTCAATTCTTCTATATATATACACATATACATGATACACACTTATATATATATATATGAATTGATTTTATTAGTTGTTAGTTTATATATATATATAAATATTTATATATCATATATAATTAATTTCGAAACGGTATATCGAAACATATCGGTACCGAAATATTTCGTTTCAGTGCCTTAAGCAAAATGGTCACCGAAACGATATTCAAAACTTTGCCCTTAATCACTTTTTAATATAATATTGAATAATTAAAAATATTTTTTATTTCATTTATTAATTACTAAATATCATATAGACTAATAATAAACAAAAAGATGATAAATAGTATTCCTTCTAAATTTTGTTGATCTTGATGCACAAAGAATCCAAGATACAATAGTAAATGATTTCACATCAGACAATTTTTCATTTTTACTAAACTTGGCTTAAACAAGTGGCTTAATTACTTGGATTCGAGTCATCAGGTTGTGGAGAAATGCTTTTGGTTCCCACTGCTAATAATTGTTAATCGAAATCTGCCAAAGTTACTGAGTCCCGGAGTCCATAATGTCTCACACACCGATCGAGTATAATAATTAATGAGCAGCTTCTTGCGTCGACTCTATCAACCTGGCCTCTTGAATGTAATCAAATCTACATAAAGTCATAAACTCATATATATTGCACGTACCCTCAAATACATATCCAAGAAAACTCAACATCACCTGCATGCATGCATGCATGGGTTATATGTCCCACAAGCATATCATGTGAATTATTTAACGAATAGTACCTTATATGTTTATCATTCACACACGTTTTCATCTCATTTTTATGATCTATTAATGCATTGACATGACTTAATTTATTCATAACCCTCGAGTCGACTCTTTTTTCAAAATAGAAAAATCAACATATAAATGAAAAATTCTAAACATAAACACCACACATCATATTTTTTTAATTTTTTTTTCTTTTATCAAATGTTTAATATATAGATAATAAGTAAAAAAATTTAATTAGTTTAAGAAAAATAAACTCAAAAAAAATTTGGAAAAAGTAAATAAAAAATAAAAAAAATATGTAGTGTGTGGTGTGTAGGCTTATGTGTAGCAATGCTCATACGGGTGGCATATGCTATACATACCAATAATAATAATATTATATCAATATAGTAATATGAAAGTGAGATATAAGGAGTGTCACACCTAATCAAATTAATTAATATATATTATGCATTGAATAATTAACCAATAATTAATATATTAATGTATTTTAATCACCATGCATGCGCGCTTTTAATATTTATGCCTCACGGGTTAGCGTTTTATATATGCACAGCTAGCTAGGCTTATATGTATATTAGTGTTATAAACCAACCGACTATTTTTAACCATCAATTATGATCTCCCTTAACCGTCAATTATGACCACCTTTAACTGTCATAATTGACCGTCTTTAACCGTCAATTATGACTTAAACTATACATAAACCATCTTTGTATTCCTATATAAATGGGTATCATTCACTTGTATAAGTAAAAGTTTTCATTGAATAACAACGCTTTCTCTTGCAATATCATTTCTCTTTTAATTTCATAACATGTTAACAACACAAGACTCTATTGATTTTGAAGCTAGTGGTCTTCTACTTCAAGTAAGTTTTTCAATATATTATTTGCAATCCCTAAGGTGAGTATTAAAGATTATATTCCTTAATATTACTTGATAAAATTCTACGTTTATTCACATAGTTTACATCTCAGTTATATTTATGATGAATTAATATTCCCATAATTTATTTTTCAGTTATATCTGTGGGGAATATTATCTATAGTGAATTAAAATTTTCATAATTTACATTTCAGTTATATCTGTGATCAATTTTTATTCACATATTTTATATACAAGTTCTATTTATTTTTTATACTTGTTATGAATTATTAACGATAAGATTCATCGTGGAATAAAAGTGGTGCATCCCTGAAAGATTGCTCTAAACCAATAATTTTATTGAGTACCTCATAATAAAAGATCTATTGATTTTGTGAGATAGTTTAAATGAGTAATACGTGTACCAAAAGATCGGGATCCTCCAAAAAGCTCGTTATGATTAATACACTTGAAATTGTGTAGAGAATAGTCACTAAAGAATATCTGTTTAAAATGAATGCCTCGAATGTGCTCCTGAAATAGCAATATCGAGTGAGAAAGTTCACAAGATATTTTAAACTTATATTTTGTCTTCTAGTGGCTGAGCAAAATCATGAGCTTTTGTTAAGAAATCAGCAGTCACTTTCTACCACATCATTCTCTGAAGTGAATTGTATTGAATTTATATCATTCCCAGAAGTGAATGGTGCATTTTTTTCAAACAAACCAAGAAGTTGGACGTGGTAATGAATATCTTTACAGTACTTCTATGATTTCGGACCAAAAGCTCGTATTGAAAAAACTACAAGCTTTTCTCTTTGAGATGATATTATACAACTATTGAATCGAATACTATAATATATCAAAAGTGATATGATTCAAAATATTTATATATTTTTCATGATTAACTTAATCATCCGAAATCAATTACGATAAGTCGAATAATTTTCATATGGACGTCTATAAAAGAACCAGAAGATTCTTTTACTATAAAATCTTCCCACCATGAACGGAAAGAAAAATTTGCTTGAAGTAAATAAAATGAAATAATTCGACATTATCTTAATTATTATAGGTGAACTAAAAATTCATATGATAATTAATTTATGGATGCAATAAGATAAAAATGTCTCATATTCTAACTGCTAAAATCCTAGCGATGATTGAAATCCTCGTATGACAATTAAGAAATTTAGCAGTCTAATGAACATAAGACATGTCTAAAAGCGTGGGAGACCTATTGATATAAAAGATAAAACATCCCGAAAAAGAAAAGTACAAAGAAAAGAAATTGGTACTCCTGAAGAGACCGTACCCACAAAACAAGCAATAAGATTCATCCAAACTTTCTGTACAAAATTCTCTCATAATAAAAACTTCTGAATAGTATAATCCTCCTCAAGAGTATCTCCTGAAGAATAATCATCTTGAAGAGGAAACTAATAAAAAGTACATCCTCAAGAGATTTTTCATGAAATGTCTTCCCTTGAAGAGGGACGGGTACCTGAAAATAACGAGATCTCGATACATTTCATGAGTATTGAAGAAATTCTGGATAAAATAAAACTGTTGTCGACAACATATTTTCATATAAGGTGGCACTTGACATTACCAGAAGTAATGAAAAAAGTGAGCCAAGAACCGTCGAAAAATACTGACGTAAAAATATTGGCCAAAATTGAAAGAAACAATTCCTGCAGAATTGATATCACTAGTAAAATGTGATACATATAAACTTATAGTCTAAACACCTAAGAGGTAATGCTTATTGAATATTAGTGAGTATTTGTATAAAGGAAATGAAAATATATTATATAAATCACGAGTCGGTTTCTCGCAAAAATAATATTGATATGCTTTTGAAGTGAATGAAATTATATTGAAGTTTTTATTAGCTTGATAGTTACCGAGAGTTTAGGTATGCATGATTAACTGCATATTTATATGGATCACTAGATATGAAATGCATATATAGTCTTGAAGTACTTATTCTATCGAGTTTCAAAAATCTTTATATGATCTAAAATGATCGAAACACATGTGGAACAAGCTATATTTTCAGTATCTAGATTAATTTTTATTGTAGTTTATATAGATAATTTAAATGTTATTGAGGCTACAAAAGAACTCATGAAAACTGCACATATTTAAAATATAGATTAAAAACCTTTCCGTTTCGAGGGGGAGATGAATTAAATTATTAGTTCTGAAATATCATCTCTTAAATACAATTAGTATTTTAGATTTATATTACGATTTTGTAAGAAATGTGCATGATTAAAGGAGAAATAAAATGGAGCACACAGAACATCTACCAGAAGATAGAAACACAACGTGAATATTTGTGAAATATTATTTTATTATCTTGAAACAAAATTACAGAAATTATAGGCTCTTCGCCTCATTCTTTAAACGATCTTACTCTTCATAAATTTGTATTGTATCCCTGTTTAAATGAGTAGGCAATTGAAAAGAAGAGTCAAGTAAGTATTTTAAATTCCTATTCTCTTGCTTTATTGTTCTTACCTTCATGTTAGATTCCAGAAGAAGTCGCTGAAGGATAGAAATCTTCTTGTTGAGTTTGTCAACCTCACAAGTTTTGAATTGTAGTCACTGAGAAAATGCGACAATGGTTGATGAATATCGGGTATCGAGACTCATAAGCTCGTAGATAGCATCATTATCTGACTTATTAGTCAGATCATTTGTATATTGCATTATAGCATCTATGGTAGAAGAAGAAACAACTGGTGAATGAGGTGTAGAATACCTCATATATTGGTCACGAGAGATTACTAGGTCATTGTAGAATAAGAATGCAGAAAGAGATTGCAGAGTAAAAATACAGACTAATTATAGAAAAGTGAAGAAGATGAGATGCGAATGAAGATGAGCTGAATATTTCTTTTATAGAGAAAATTATGAAAGCAAGACAAAATTATATATATTGATAGAAGATATGCTAAACACAGATATCATACAGTTATTTATTAGACCGTGAAATTAAAAACAGCTTGCCCATACTCTCTTAGAAGTTGGACTTATTCAATATCCGTGATAAGATTAAATGTAGCTTGTCCTTATTATCTAAGTATTTGGAATTCTTCAAATATCCATTGCTGCTAATCTTGAAGATCATGGGCATACTGTTTTAGCGCCTTATTCTTTTTTTTTTCAATTTCTTATTCTTACGACTCTTCGCAGAGAGCTTCTAACACAATTAAGATATTTGATTATTGAGTTGGTTGACCTCATTCACTTTAGCTAATAACCTTCGAGACATGGTCATAACAGAAGCAAAATATTGAGCACTAAGAAATCTTGATTCTAAAATGACATCATAATAACTCATTCCAGAAAAATGAATCTATGCGCTTATCATATGAGCAACATCCTCAGGTGAGTAAAAAGAAGGACAAATCATCTCTATTGCTTCACAGCGTCTCTCGTGAAGTATCTCTCTACAAGAACAAGAGATGTAACATCATAGCCCTGTGGCGCCTGACAGCTCCAGAAGAGCTGTAAAATCCTGCGGTGCTTGTCAAGTCTAAAAAGGTGTCAACCGTTTTTGTTGAATATGGAGGTTGACGGCTTAATTTTGATGACTTCTCCACTAACTGTGTTACTCACAAGAATTCCAGAAGTGTAGAGAATTTAATGTTAAAATGATTTTGAATCAATATGGCGAATTTGTTTACCAAAATATTACCAATTACATCATTTAAAAAGTTGATACACAATATTAAGATACCTTTCTTTTTTTGATAATAATATTGAGATACCTTTCACTATAAAGTCTTGAAGTACTTTTAATGTCAAGTAGATATGGTCAAGTGATAATCTGACAGATTTATTCAATAAAATATTACCAACTGCAACATTTAAGAAGATTGTGCAGAATATTGGAATGCGAAAACTTGAAGACCTATTATCATGCACTTTTTAGGGGGAGTAAATGTTTTGAAAACTAGTGCTGATTGTACTCTTTTTCCTTCGCTAAGTTTTTTCCCTTTGGGTTTTCCTTAGCAAGTTTTTAATAAGGCAATTCTAAAGCGTTTGACAGTACACATGAATACTATACTTTTTTTCCTTCACCATTGGTTTTTTTTCCACAAGGTTTTTCCTTGGCAAGGTTTTAACAAGACATATTTTTTTATATATGGTCATTCAAATGGGGAGTGTTATAAACTGACTTGTATGACCACTTTTAGCCATCAATTATGACCTCTCTTAACCGTCAATTACTACAGCCCTTAGCCGTTTTAATTGACCGTCCTTAGCCGTTAATTATGACTTAAACTATATATAAACTACCTTTGTACTCTTATATATATGGGTATCATTCACTTGTATAAATAAAAATTTTGTATTGAATAATAACACTTTCTCTTGTAATATTATTTCTCTTTTAGTTTCATAACAAATAAATATATTATACCTATTTTAACGCCTAATTTCTCTTGATTTATACATTTATCTATCCAAGTGGAGGATTAATTAATTAATATTTCACCGTACTTGATCATGACGTGAATGTGGACGTACGTTGGTATCAACATTATTATATACAATAATCATCCCCATTAAAAGAAAAATAAAAATAAAAATGCTTAACGTTACGTAATTAATTAAACAACAAATATCGTATGGGTTTTGTTTAGACTTTTGAAGCAGTGAAACCCCCAAAATTAGCTACCATCGTGATCATCATCATCATGATTAAGATGAGACAATGACTCAGAGACCAAACAAAGCAAGGAATCTTAGTACTTAATTATATTTTAAAGCATTATTCATCTAAGAGCATCCCAATAGATACCGCAAACTGTAGTTTTTTCCATAATTTGATAGAAAATTTAAGTATTTGTTTAAAATGATGTCTCCATCTGGATTCCAATTTTGGAGATAGTATTTGTAAAATGTACAGTAGTTCTCCAAATATGGGGAGCTATTGTACATCTCCATATTATTTTTTATTAATATTTTATTATAATTATTTACACTTTCTATTATATTTATCCACTTCCAATCATCTACACTTTCTATCATACTCATATTTATTATAGTTTTAAATAATAATTTAAATAATTACGAAAATATAAAAAAATTAATTATAAAAATATTATCATGCCCACAAATAATAATTTAAAATTTTGTTTAAAATATTCACTAGAGTAATAATTCAAAAAATAAGAAAAAATATTGAGTAGTTAAATTTGTAAATAGAAATGAAAGAAAAAAATAATAAAGAAAAAATAGAGAAATATTATTTTAATAGAATAAAGAAAGGATAGGGAATGAGATGTAGGAGGTTTTTAAAAGATGAGTAAAATTTAAGGAAAAATTTTAGAAAATATCATTTTTAGTTAAATTATAGGAAATTTTATAAAGAATCTAATGTGAATGCTATAAGGGAACCAGCTAGCTAGCCATAGGGTAGGCTTGCATATATATAGAAGTTAATAATTCTTCTTGGTTTGGTTTTCATGTTTTGTTTTGGGCGATGAAGTTGACTTGACGTTTATAATCGTCCTTTGCTCTGGCCACTGGGGATCAGCTAGCTGGAGCATGCATGCACATATATACGATTGCCTCGCGTGTCTTTGGATATGTGGCTCTAATTAACAGAACCACGTACCATGGTCTAAGGCATGAAAAATGGACAAATTTGCCTGGGATTCTTTCAGACATGGATCCTTAATTCATGATTCGTATAGGAAAAAGACATGATAACTTGGAACAAATGATATTTCGCGATCCACCATCGTTCATTTTATTGGTTTGTGTGTAACATTTATTGGTATGTTTTTAGGTTAAGGCCTTGTTTGATTTTAGAGAAATGTTACACAACCTCTTAACACTCCACATTTCACTTTTTTTTAATTTTTTTAATATTTTTTTTGAATTTATTCTTTTTAAATTAATTTAATTCTTTTATTCATTATTTATATATTAAATATTTGATAAAAGATAAAATAATAAAAATTAAAAAAAATGTGGAGTGTGGAGTGTGTGTGAATAGTAGGAGGTTGTGAAGATTTTTTCTTGATTTTACAGATAGTCTCAATTCATCTCATACTATCTCATTTTATCTCAATATCCAAACATTAATCAAATATAACTATTTATCAATTTTAAGTTTTTAATTTTTCCATCTAATCATTATAACTTTTCCAAAATTTTAAACAAAACACAAAAAATAATTCATATTTTTCAAATCTCAAAATAAAAATATTATTAAAAATTTATATTTTAAAAATATTTTAACTTTATAATATTTTTATTTAATTTTTTCTTTCTCTTTTTCCAAAACCTCATAAAATATCTTAATTTAAATTATTTCACTATTATTCATAAATCATCTCTCTATTATTTATAAATGTTTTTATCTTATCTCATATGATATGTGTAACCAAACCAAGTCTTAAAAGCTAGGCAAAGTAAGTGTGCGTCAGCTTACAAATCTAAGGAGGATTTGAATACAAAAAGTCCCTCATGTCATGTCATGTTATCTTGTTTAACATTCATCACAACTTTTTAAAATTTTCATATATAATATAATAAATAATTCAACATTTTCAAATTTTAAAATAAAAATAATATTTAAACATTATTCAACTTTTAAATTTTGTCTTAACTCATTTCATCTCAATTTACTATCTAAACCTCCCATAGCATTATCATTAGATTGGCCAAATGTAAATTCAAATTTTAACTAATATCACATGAGTTTGCATTTGTCTATTTTATTCAAATTCAATCTTCACATTAGATTATCCATTTACTCTTTACATAAGAATAAAATATTATTAATTTAATAATTTTTATTTAATTTATTTTTATCACATTTTATAGTTATACTAATTAAATGTTAATATTTATTATATTATAATTAAATTAATATTAAAAAATTATATTTTTCAGAGTTCATATACTGCTAATTAATAACAAAAATTATTTGATTAAACTCATCTAAAATTCTATATAAATTTCTTAGTTACTAACCAAATGTCTAGCAACATTCTTATGTTCATGTCAATAAAAAATCTGCACCTACATAAATAGAACCAAATTTCTTAATTACAACAGACACCTACATTTTTCCCCACAGTTGGCACATTGGCGTGTCCATTATATATAAAAGAGTACTAAAGACGCTGCCTGTGTTGTCGTACAGGCGACAGCTCCCCGGCCGGCCCAACATGTCGTTTGTCCTGGCTAGAGTTACACCCTTTATGATTACTTCAGCTACGTTAATGCATGTACTGATAATTCTTTCACGAAGAAGAATCAAAGGTTTTCCACCTTGCATCTTCTAGTAGTAGTACTGTTTGTGCCTTCACATAGCTTTTGTATTTTCTTTAAATTATAATACTATATTATACTCTTATTTTAATAGGCCATTAACTATTTATTTTTTTAAAAAAAACAAGCATAGATGCCTTGTAAGATAATTGCTTATTTATAATCATTTATTTCTTATTAAAAATAATTATTTTATATTAAAATGAGTTCATTCTCATCATAAATAATTTATCATAAATATTCATTTTTCTTACCATCAATTAATTGATCATATATTTACAAACAATATAAAGATATAAGTGTTACTTAATTGTAGTCTATAACATTTTCTAATAATATAAGGTTTACTATCTAAACCTCATACATATAATTGATAATTAGTGGACAAACGCTAGCTACAAGAAAAATGAATTACTCATTTTCGTCGGAAATTGTCCTTTTAGTTGTAAAATTTTAGTCACAAAAATCTGTTTATTTGTAGTGAGTATGCATGCATGATGTGATATTATTACTAGGAAATATTATGGTCATGCGCGCGCAGGAGGCTGAGTACGTATAGAATATGATATGATCGATGATGCTCATGACCGGCCACGTTCATTCCCATGCATATTTTGGTCATGTTTAGCTGGCTGAGCATTACCATAATTTGTACGTGTACGTGAACATGATGGAAGAAAAGCAAAAGACAGCATAACAAGGAGATCATTAATGTTTGCTGTTGTCTCCAATACCTAACACATGCATAAAGTTAAATTAATTAAAGCTAGCTAGCTAGTAATTATTCATCATTATGATGGTGTGCCGGGCGCTTCTATGTTTTCTTTGATCTTTTCAATCGACACTTCAATTTTCATAATGAGATCATCGATCGCACATAGAGATCGACAGATCATCATCAGTAGTTTCCAAGAGACTTCGAGAAAGAGAACCAAAAGTCCAAAATAAAAGAAAAAGCGATCAGTTTTAATTAACAAAGTGTACGTTGGTTAGGTCGAAACCAACAATCATGGCTTTTGAATGCCTGTAATTGTCTTTGCAACTTTTTGACAAAGTTTGGACTTAGACGTTCATCATGAACTAAGTAATAGCAGTACTACCTCATGGACAGTACTCGATCTAGAAATCAAACCGACCGATGCATGTAATAATATTTAACATTCATGCGCAGAGATTTCAACCACATGAGTCTGACTCAAATTAAGAGTGGTCATGACATTTGGCAAAGCAATATTAGGAGACATTCATTGATTAATGAAGTTCTGTTAACCATCGTTTTCTCATCCCTTAATTACATTTTAAAATTAGCTATACTTTGAACCTAGCTATCTAGATGCATGCATGGTAGAATATTATGCATATCATGCTTAATTAGCTAAATTTATACTCAGTAAAAGTTAATTTAGCCCTAGCTAGCCTCTCATATTCCAAATAGCTAGAATCTTCTCCATTTTCTTTGAATTTTAGTAGAAATTTGTTAGTTAGTTCTTATTAAAATGAATCTATTATCTTTTTAAATAATTATTTTTACTGCAAATAATAATTTATAAATATTTATTTTCTTATAGTGACAATAAGATATGACAATTAACACTGATCAGCTCATGATTATAAATTTTAAAAAAATATATCATTTGTTAAGGTGCATGCCTTGGTGGTCTAGTAGGTCTAGATGACTTTCATGGGCTGCCTTTTAATTCTGTTGACTGGCCTCGATCAGCTGGCATTTACTTTTAAACCAACAGGGTGATTATTTATAAGTTGAGAAAAGATGGGATTGTTTTAGATGAGTTAAATAAAATATTTTATTATTTTAAAATTTAAAAAAATTAAATTATTCTTTATATTTTATGTAAAAATTTAAAAAATATGAAATAATGAGATGGATTGAGAATCCAAACAAATCCTCTCATCAGCAGCTATGCACAGTACTGCGGTGGCCTGAATTAAATAATCATATAAATGCTTAGGGTTTTTGAATTTAACTGCAGAAAAGTATGGTCTAGTAAAGGCAGCCATTTTTATAATCCGAAGGGGCGGTGTAGTAGGGCGATTTATATATATGGTTACGTTAGGTATATTTTAGGGTGAATTTATAAATTTTGTGTACTTTTTTTTTTTTTTTAAAGTTAGATTTATTGTTAAAAAAATATTTTTATATGGATTTCATATTTATTTTTTTAAATGAGTACATGAAACCATAAACTATAAGATTGCAAATATTATTTCTCGTATATAAATAAGACTTTCTTAATCTAAAATTCCGCATTTATAGTTTTGGAACTTTCGGACTATGTAAATTTCTCTTTTAATTATCTAAAATAAACTTGTACGAAACTCATTGTCAAGAGAGAAGTTGTGTACCTCTTAAATTAGTTGAGACTTAATTTTTCTCCAATACCCCATTACCAATAAAAAAGAAGTACATTGCATCTCTTTAATTTGGAAACATATATATGTTAATTAAATTAATTGGAGATTGTGAGATTAATTATGTGGTTTATATATTCTTATGGCATTGTCATCACTATTTAGAGGTATGTTGATTTTGATTGTATCGGTTCGAAAGTCTACAATTGCACGTTGATTAAATTTGTGAAACAAATATGGGTTGGGCTTGAGATTTGAGGGTTGGACTTAATATTATCAAACAATACATGGGTTTTAGTTAATTTGCCTTATGAATCAAAGCATGTGGTTATAAATGGGTATCTAGAATAAATTACAATAGATGGATCTCTTCAAACTTTTAAGGTTAGATTAGTAACTAAAGGTTTTAAACGAAAAGAGAGCACTAGCTATTTTGATACTTATGTACTAGTGGCTAGATTTACATACAATAGAGTGCTTATGGCATTAACTTCAAATATAACTTATATGTACACAAAATGGATGTTAAAACTAGGGGTGAAAATTGATTGATGCAGTTCGGTTTTTGTCAAAAATCGAAACCGATGATAGGGAAGATTTTGAGAGAAAGACCAACCGAACCGACTGCTGGGTAGGAGGAATACCAGCTGCACCGATTTTGATGGTTTCTTGGTTGATTCTTGATCAATGGCTATGGAGTGAAGCCTCGTCCGAGAGAGGAGAGAGAGAGTCGCAGTTTGAGAGAGGTGACTGTAACAACCAAAGGGGTTTTTTATGCTGGGACATTAAAGAAGAAGAAGAAGAAAATTTACAAATTAATCAAGTTATTGTATAGATTAAAGCAAAAGCCAAAATAATGGCATGAAAAATTTGATTTGGTAATTTAACTCATGAATTTAGACACAATAATACTAACAAATGTATTTATTCTGAATTCATTGATGGTTATTGTATCATAATTTGTCTTTATGTGGATAACTTGCTTATATTTGGAATAAATATGGAAGGGATATATGAAATTAAATATTTGACTTCAAAATTCAAAATGAAGGATCTTAATGAAGTTGACACTATCTTAGGTGTCAAAGTAAATAAATATAGTGGGGCTTATGCTTATATATGTCAATATCATTACGTTGAGAGAATACTTCTTAAATTTCAACATTTAGGAAGTAAAGAAGCAAACACTCCATATGATTTTTCATTTAAATTAATTAAGAGTGTTGGCAGAGCAATTGCACATTTAGAATATGCTAGTGCAATTAGTAACTTAATATATGCAATGCATTGCACTAAGGCAAATATTTCCTTTGCAGTATGCCAATTTTTAGATATTCGGGTTCCTAGTACGGCACATTGGAAAGCAATTAATAGATTCCTTGGGTACCTTAAAAGAATTAGTTCGGTAGGACTGTATTATACTAATTTTCCTACTTTACTAAAAGAATATTGTGATGTTAGTTGGATTGCTAGTACAAGTGATAACAAGGCTATGTCAAGTTTTCTCTCTTGGTAATGGAGTTGTTTTATGGGTTTCTAAGAAACAGACGTGAATTTCAAATTCAACAATAGAATATAAATTTGTAACTTTGGCGAAAGTGGGCAAAGAGGCAAAATGACTAAGAAATTTGTTATTTAATATAAAGTTGTGGCTGCAACCGATGTCAGCTATTTCGTTGCACTATGATAGTGAAGCTACTATGTGTTGCCCAGATCACTAACACAAGAGGGGGGGTGAATTGAGTTGTATTTAAGAAAATAAAAATTATAAATCAAATATACAATATAAAATATAAACAAAATATAAAATAGCAATAAATATAAAGAATAAGGGTAAGAGAAGCAAAATCAGTATGTTAACGAGGTTCGGCCCCACTGCCTACGTTCTCGCCTCAAGCTACCCCTTGAGGATCTCCGAATTCACTATTCAACCTCCTTCAGGTGGAGATAGAAACCTATTACACCTTTGAACAACACCGCTACAAAGGATCCGTGTAGAACACCCTCTACACTTGCAATCACCTCACACGTGGTGATTCAACTATTCCCTATGTAGAACACTTTCTACACGTACAAGGGTTATACACACCCTTTTACTGATACAAGAATTGATAGTGGGTAGAATATCAGAAAACACTCCTCAATGAGTGAAATAAGAACAATACAGCACAAACTATATCTTTCAAAATGAACAAGGGTTAAGGCTCAATGCTTAGAGAAAAGACAATGAAAGCTTTGAATGAATGTTGTATGCTCTTGGTGTTGTGAATGTGAAGCTCTCAAATGATATATTTATAGGCATATGAGACCTCATATTCAAATTTAAAAAGATTCACATGTCAAAGACATCATCATTCACTTTTCAAAAATTTCAAACCTAATCTTTTTACTTTTTGCATGTGACAAAAGGAACACACTTTACTTTTTAAAAAATTCAAACCTAATCTTTTACTTTTTGCATATGACAAAATGAGCACACTTTACTTTTCAAAATTTTCAAACAAAGACATCTATCTTTTGCATAAGTCAAGAAAATCATCTATCACTTTTGAAAATATTCAAATAAAACATGCACATGTGAAAGATGACAATCAATCATCATAATATTTTCAAAATTCAAACCTTTAATCATGTCATGCACATGTGAAAGATGACAATCAATCATCTTTCAAAATTTTCAAATTTAATTTTCAAAATATTCATGCACATGTGGAAAATGTATTTTAATGCTTTATGATAAAATATTAATTTTGAGCCTTAATCCTAATTTCAAATTTTTAAGAGATTTACAACATTACTCTATGACTTTAATGTGAACTTGCTCCCTTCTTGCTCATGCTTGGTTTGTTGATATGCTTGACTCCATTGTGTGGACAACTTGAGCTTGAGACTCCTTTATTCTTTGAATTCATTTGTTATCAACAAAATCCATGTGTAGATTTTTAATTACATGAAACTTGAAACCTTGGGTTCAACAATCTCCCCCTTTTTGATGATGACAAATACTTGATAGAACCTGAAGCCTGTATTAATACTTAAGCTCCTCCTGAGAATGTGCGTTAGTTTTTCAAGCAAATATATAAATATAATTCCAAGCATATATAACAAGTTTATCAATTTAAACAATGTTAAAGTTCTAGTTTAAAACTTCTCCCCCTTTTGGCATCATTAAAAAGGATCGGCAGCAAGTAAATAGATTGAAGAAAACGGTGCGTTAATAAACACTGTAGATAGTTGAAAAAGGGAGCCGTCCGTGACCTGACAAGTGCTGCAAAGCCTCGAGGCCTAACTCTATGAATTTAGTGCGACTGAAGATTGAAACAATCGCCTGATGTTGTTGACAAACGGGATTGAAGACTCTGAGTTTCTATAAAAAAATAATCATTTTCACCTATCGGATACAAAAAAAATATCACTTCTTGACCTAAGTTCTGTTTTTCCATAACGATAGAATGGCCGAACGATTCTCTTCCACTAATGTTCCAGACTTGAATCAGGAACCCTTGACGCATCAACCATCAATCTTCTCTCCTGAGACCGTCAATACCATGATAGGAGCATAGAACCGTTTTTCTAGTAGGGCTGATTCTGAGATTATTGCAGAATCAAGAATGCTCAGTAGTCAATATGCTGCCTCTGTTACGATCATGTCTCGGAGGTTAATTGTGAGGGTGAGTGAGATTGATCATGTTAACATCCAAATATCTGAGTTACGACAGAAGCTTGATAATAAGGATAGAGAGAATAAAAGGCTAAAGTAAGAAAAAAAAGAGTTGAAAAAATTTGCAGATTGGTATGCTCATGATCTGCAACCATGAATAGAGGAGCTGGAACGAGAAAGGGTTCAGATACAAGGTCAACATCGGCAGATAACAGTAGAGGTTCATCGTTTACTAGAAAAATAGGGACAATCTACTGTTAATCTCGCTGGCTTAGTAAGAAAACTTTTGAGAATGTGTGTCCAGCATATCTTGTATTTCTTTTGACTAAATAAGATTTGAAGAGACAATAGTTTGTCTTGTTCTTTATGCTATCTCTATAAAATCAGTCTTAAAGTTCATCCGATTTGCATCAAATCATATTCTCATCTCTATAACTCATCTGCCTTCCTTCAACATTTTCGCTTTAAGTTTTCAATTCTTTTCTCAATGGCTCATTCTTCTAACATTCCTCTAAATCCATCTATGAGGTATTCTACACCTCAATCTCCTGTCCTTTCTGCAGCTACCATTGGTGCCATGTTGCAGCAAGAGAATAATAGTTTGGCTAATAAGTCAGACTCCGATGCTATCTACGACTTGGTGAGTCTTGGGACTCGCTACTCATCCTCTATTGTTGCTTTTTCCCAGCGGGTACAAGCCAAAAACCATGAGGTTGAAAGGCTTAAAGAACAAATTGTTGTACTTCAACGAATTGTTCAAGAGTCTCACACAAGGGAAGGAATCATTCGGCAGAAGAATAAACAGTTGAAATCTCTATTGGATTCTTCATTCCGCTTGCCAGTTCCCATGGATAGGGATGACATGATATTGTATGAAGAGAATGAGCGTCTCAAACATGAGGCTAAGAACCTCAAGTTTATGTAAAAGTATTTAAAAAAAATCTCTCTATTTTTATGAACTCTGATCTATCTTTTAAGAGATATTCATAATATGCATCATACCTATTTCTCTTCTAATCATACATAATCTATCTTCTGGTAAAGGTTTTGTGAATATATCTGCTAACTGATCGTGTGTGTTTGTGAACTCTAGTACTATATCGCCTTTCTGCACATGATCTCGAAGAAAATGATATCTTATTTCAATATGCTTAGTTCTAGAATGTTGTATTGGGTTCTTTGAAAGATTTATAGCACTTGTATTATCACATTTGATTGGAATGTGATTATACATGAGTTTAAAATCTTCAAGTTGTTGCTTCATGTAAAGAACTTGAGCACAACAACTACCCGCAGCAACATATTCTGCCTCAGCAGTAGATAGTGCAACAGAATTTTGTTTTTTACTAAACCAGGAAACTAATGCATGACCTAAGAAGTGACATGCTCCACTAGTGCTTTTTCGATCTATTTTACAACCAGCATAATCTGCATCTGTGTAGCTGATTAGATCGAAAGATGTGTGTTTAGGGTACCATAACCCTAGGTTAATTGTACCACTAAGATATCTAAGAATGCGCTTAACTGCAATTAAATGAGATTCTTTTGGAGATGATTGAAAACGTGCACATAAACACACACTGAACATAATATCTGGTCTACTGGCTGTCAAATATAATAAGCTACCAATCATACCTCGATATACTTTCGAGTCAACTGTCTTACCGGATTCATCTTTATCAAGTTTAGTAGATGGGCTCATTGGTGTTCCAGTTTCCTTAGCACCTTCCATCCCAAACTTCTTCAGCAATTCCTTAATATATTTTGATTGATTGATGAATGTCCCACTTTTTACTTGCTTAATTTGCAATCCGAGAAAGAATGTAAGTTCTCCCATCATGCTCATTTCAAATTCATCCTGCATAGTCTTAGCAAAAACTTGACACATATTTTCATTAGTAGCACCGAATATTATATCATCAACATAAATCTGAACCAAAAGAATATCATCATTTTCGTATTTAATGAAAAGAGTTGTGTCGATTTTTCCTCTTGAGAAACCTTTTTTAATCAAGAAACCACTGAGTCTCTCGTACCACGCTCTAGGAGCTTGTTTGAGTCCATATAGTGCTTTTGTGAGTTTGAAAACATGATTTGGAGAAATATGATTTTCAAAACCTGGAGGTTGCTCAACATATACCTCTTCATTTATAAAACCATTTAAGAAAGCACTTTTAACATCCATTTGAAAAAGTTTGAAATCTTTATAACAAGCATATGCAAGTAGCATTCGAATAGCTTCTAATCTTGCGACTGGTGCATATGTCTCATCATAATCAATTCCTTCTTCTTGATTGTAACCTTGGGCTACAAGTCGAGCCTTATTTCTAGTAATGACTCCGGACTCATCTTTCTTGTTTCTAAAAACCCATTTTGTTCCAATAATAGTATGATTTTTGGGTTTAGGAACAAGTGTCCAAACATCATTTCTTTCAAATTGATTAAGCTCTTCTTGCATAGCTAGAATCCAAGATTCATCAAGAAGTGCTTCATCAATATTTTTAGGTTCAATCTGAGATAAAAAAGCAGTATGATTGCAAATATTTCTAAGAGATGATCGAGTGCTTACACCTTGTGAAGGTTCTCCCAGAATTTGTTCCACTGGATGATCTTTCACAAATTTCCACTGTTTGGTTGCATCTCGTATTAAATTTTGATGATCTTTCCTGATGTCTCCATGTTGGACTTCCTCTATTGTGTTCTCTTTGTTGAGATTGAGACTTTCTGTATTATTTATACCTCCTGTTTCTTCATCAATGGATTTCTTGGAGAGTAGAGAATTAGATTCATCAAATACTACATGCATAGATTCTTGTACAGTTAAAGTCTTTTTATTGAATACTCTATAAGCTTTACTATTTGTAGAATACCCGAGAAAAATACCTTCATCCGATTTTGCATCAAATTTGCCTAAATTATCCCTGTCATTCAAAATAAAACATTTGCATCCAAATACATGAAAGTAACCAATGTTGGGCTTTTTCTCATTCCAAAGCTCATAGGGGGTTTTATCTAATTTAGACCTTAACATAACTCTATTTATAACATAACATGCAGTACTTACCGCTTCGGCCCAAAAATAACTAGGCAAGTTGTTCTCATTAAGAATTGTTCTTGCCATCTCTTGAAGAGATCTATTTTTCCTCTCTACTACCCCATTTTGTTGAGGAGTTCGAGGAGCAGAAAAATTATGCACAAAACCATTTTCATCACAAAATGTTTCAATATTTTTATTAACAAACTCTTTTCCCCTATCACTTCGGATACTTGAAATAGTATAGCCCTTTTCATTTTGAATTCTCTTGCATAACTTGGTAAAAGCATTATGTGCCTCATCTTTATGAGCAAGAAAGATGACCCAAGTATATCTAGAGAAATCATCAACAATAACAAAAGCATAATATTTTCCTCCTAGACTTGCAACTCTATTTGGTCCAAAAAGATCCATGTGTATCAGTTGCAGTGGTCTAGTAGTGGAAATATATTTCTTGGTTTTAAAAGAAGTTTTTGTTTGTTTACCAAATTGGCATGCATCACAAATTTTGTCTTTAAGAAAATTTGCCTTTGGTAAACCTCTCACAAGATCATTTTTTGAAAGTTTGGAAATAAGTTCCATGTTGGCATGACCTAGTCTTCTATGCCATAACCAATTAGTTTCATTTTGTACTGAAAAACAAATAGCATCTTGTGAGGTAATTTCTTCAAAATCGATTGTATAAACATTATTACTTCTAAAGGCAGTAAAACAAATGTTATAATCATGATCATTCAAAATAATGCACTTATCCATTTTGAAAGTAACTGTAAATCCTTTATCACATAATTGACTTATACTCAAAAGATTATGTTTTAGACCTTCAACAAGTAGAACATCTTCAATTATGAGAGAAGATTTATTACCAATTTTACCTATTCCCACGATCTTCCCTTTCGAGTTGTCTCCAAATGTCACGTGTCCTTCTTCTTTAGATCTAAGATCAAAGAACTTAGTCTTGTCTCCCGTCATGTGTCTTGAACATCCACTATCTAAAAACCATTTGTTTTTGCTTGTAGAGGACTTCATGCATACCTATAAAAACAATTAAAATGATTTTTCTTGGTACCCAAGTTCTTTGGGTCCTTTATTTATTAGTATTAGAAGAAACAAGATTTTTAGGTACCCATATGGCCCTAATAGTCATTGTATGTTTTCTTCTAATAGGACAAGTATGATAATTATGACCATTTCTATTACAAAAATTACAAATAGCATGTGACATATATGAAAATCTTGAATGATTATAATAGTATCCTTTTTTGACAAACTTATTATGAAAAGAATTTTGAATATTAGACTTTGATGTAGAAGGATTATCAAAGAAGTTTTTATAAGGTTTGAACTTTTGTTTTGGCATATATCCCAAGCCTGCCTTGTCAAAAACACATCTTTGACTACCAAGAAGTTTTTCAAAATTTCTTTTTCCATTCGTAAAGTTTTCAACAATATTTTCTAAATCAGTTTTCTTTTTCTTCAACTCAAGATTTTCGTCTTTCAAAACAATATTTTCTTTTCTTAAAATATCAATTTCGTTTGTTAAAGAAGAATTTTTCTTTTTCAAAGCAGTATATTTGATACCCAATTTTTCAAATTCTTCATATACCTCTTCTAAAACATTTTGCAATTCTTCATATGAAGGATTTTCAATATTATCAAAATTTGTTACCTCAATATCATCTTTAGCCATAAGACAGAGATTTGCTGATTCTTCATTGCTTGCTTCACTATCTGAGCTACTTGAATCATCATCCCATGTAGCTTTCATTGCTTTCTTGCCTTTGTTTCGATCTTTCTTTAGCAGGGGACAATCTGGCTTGATATGACCAGGCTTATTGCATTTATAACAAATTAAAGTATCATTTTTACCTGAATCTTTCTTGGAAAACTTTTTGAATGATTTCCTCGGAGGAGTTTTATTTTTCTTTAAGAATCTCTGAATTCTTCTTGTTATCATCGCAACTTCTTCATCTTTATCGTCATTTTCCTCATCTTCATCACTTTCACTTTCATGAGGAACAGCTTTAAGTGCCAAGCTCTTCTTTGGCTTTCCTTCTTCTTCTCCTCTTTTCAATGTGTACTCATGGGTGATAAGTGACCCGATGAGTTCATTCACTTCGAGCTTCTTGAGGTCTCTAGCTTCAATAATTGCAGTCACTTTTGATTCCCAACGTTTTGGTAGAGAGTTGAGAATTTTTCTTACTATCTCCACTTTGGAATAAACTTTACCAAGAGCTGTCAAACTGTTTATGATGTTAGTAAAACGAGTGTGCATGCTAGAAATAGATTCATCATCATTCATCTTAAACATTTCATATTCATGAGTAAGAATATAAATTTTTGATTCCTTAACTTGAGAAGTTCCTTCATAAGTAACTTCCAAGTTATCCCAAATTTCCTTTGCCGTAGCGCAAGTCATTACTCTATTAAACTCATTACCATTGAGAGCATTATATAATATGAAATGTCAAAGATTTGTTACTCTATTATCAAGATTTGTTACTCTATTAAATTCATTACCATTGAGAGAAAAGACAATGAAAGCTTTGAATGAATGTTGTATGCTCTTGGTGTTGTGAATGTGAAGCTCTCAAATGATCTATTTATAGGCATATGAGACTTCATATTCAAATTTAAAAAGATTCACATGTCAAAGACATTATCATTCACTTTTCAAAAATTTCAAACCTAATCTTTTTACTTTTTTGCATGTGACAAAAGGAGCACACTTTACTTTTTAAAAAATTCAAACCTAATTTTTTACTTTTTGCATATGACAAAAGGAGCACACTTTACTTTTCAAAATTTTCAAACAAAGACATCTATCTTTTGCGTAAGTCAAGAAAATCATCCATCACTTTTGAAAATATTCAAATAAAACATGCACATGTGAAAGATAACAATCAATCATCTTAATATTTTCAAAATTCAAACCTTTAATCATGTCATGCACATGTGAAATATGACAATCAATCATCTTTCAAAATTTTCAAATTTAATTTTCAAAATATTCATGCACATGTGGAATATGTATTTTAATGCTTTATAATAAAATATTAATTTTGAGCCTTAATCGTAATTTCGAATTTTTAAGAGATTTATAACATTACTTTATGACTTTAATGTGAACTTGCTCACTTCTTCCTCATGCTTGGTTCGTTGATGTGCTTGACTCTATTGTGTGGACAACTTGAGCTTGAGACTCCTTTATTCTTTGAATTCATTTGTTATCATCAAAATCCATGTGTAGATTTTTAATTACATGAAACTTAAAACCTTGGGTTCAACACTATGTCTAGGACGTCTTATAATAAACTCTATAATGGAAAATCTAGAAATATTAGCTTGAGATATAGATGTGTCAAGCAATTAATAAGTGATGGTATTATTACTATCATCTATGTATGATCCAGTAAAATCTAGGATGGAGGACATGGAGTAATGCAAATAATTAGTGAGTTATCTCACAAAAATTAGATTGAATCATCTGTGTAGTATTTTCATTCTTAAAATATAAATTCTTGGTTTAAGTCCAAACCACCATTAACTTTGTTAAGGATTTGAGATTGTTACTGTAATGCTCCAATAGAAGACCCAAATCACATGGTAATCTCTATTCTAAAAGGATTAGTCAATGATACAATTGGAAACCCATTAGAACTTTATAAAAAACAGGAACTTCTCATTCTCAACTAATGTGGGATCACATTCACCACCTACTTTTATCTTTATCATATGGGGTATCACAATCTTTCCCCTTAAATTTTCAACGTTCTCGTCGGGCCTGTCTACTGTAGGTGGCACGACTTAAGTCTCACAATTCTGGTTGGGATAGTTTTTGATACCATTTGTTTTGGGGGGGGGGGGGGAACTGTTGAGGAAAATGAAAACTAAAAGGGGAAGGGAGAGACATACCTAAACGGCGTTGTTTTGGTCTTCCTGGACTTTTTGTGGGCCTGGGCCTTGGTTATGGGCTTGGGCGCTGAGTATTACATCAATTATGATAGCCCATATGATAAGGATAAGTATAAGTGATGAATGAGATTTCACATTATTTGGGAATGATAAGTTCTTACTCTTTAGAATATTTTAATAGGGCTTCAATTATATCATTAACTAGTTCTTTTAGAGTATATGCTATGTGGTTTGGACCTTCTACTAGTGCATTATAATTATGCTAATTGAAGGTTTAAGTTGAAATATACATTCTTATATGCATGAGTATATCAATATGAGACTGAAAATGTAATATCCCAATCTAGGATTGTCAAATTTATTGTAAAATGTGAGATTAAATATGTGGGTTGTTGTATTCTTGTGGCATTATTATATAGATGCATGACTTAGTGGTAGAGCTATGTTAATTTTGAGGGCATGAGTTCGAAACTATACAATTGCACTTTGATTAAACTTTGTGAAACAAATGATGGGTTGAGCTAGAGATTTGGATGGAAGAGATCCTACCCGTGGGCTTAGGCCCAAGGCCAGTCTGAGGAGGCACTTGGTTGGACTCATTGCTTCTTTGTGAAACAAATGATATTGGGTTGAGCTTGAGATTTTGGCAAAACAAATCCTGCTCGTGAGCTTAGGCCTAATGCTCGTTGGCACAGCCTATCCGAAAAGGCACTTGGTTGGATGCAATGGTTCAAAAATTAATTCAACTGAAAGTGTCATTTGAGAGACTCAGACCAGTGACCTAACTTGGGGAAGAGAGATGCCTATCCATTGGACTAGGCATGCCTCTTGGTCCTTAAATGAAATGTTATACCTTTTAGTTATTAATTTCATTTTCTATAAATAGAGGACATAGTTCACGAATTTAAACATTATATTTTCTCATTACTTACAGTCACGTACTCAATTTTTTAGAAAAAAATTGGAAAGAAAAACCTTATAATTGTTGATGACTTAAATGTTGTATCTTGGAATTAAATTGCTTATAACTCAATAACAATTTCTTTTGAATATGGGCAATTATCGCATTAAAAATAATATTCTAAACGCAGCAAAGTCGCATTTATTTTTTAGATTATCGTATCCTCTCAATTTTCTTCAACAATATATTTACTTATGATATATAAAATTATAAATTACAAAACTATAGCCATGGCGAAACGTGAGTAAATTGAATGGAAGCATGCATGACTACTGAGTTTAGAAAAAAGAATATATGTGGATTCTACATAATCAAAGGTTGTAGACTACATTCCTTTATAATACGGGTGCAATCTGCGGGCAGGTTGATCATATGTGAACTCCAATATCAGACCTACCATTGCTCATAATTCTCTATCATAATGGATAACAAGTTTCTTTTTACTCTTTTTTTTGTCTTTTCCTAGAGTATATTACCATATCTACATGTTCATAGGAGAAACATTTTCTAGGATTAGGCTCCCACTACGATGAAGTCAAAATCCAACACTTGGTGATCCAGGATTGACCCAAAAGGGGTTTGACAATGGGGCCAAACATAAATGAGAGGTTCTACTTCTTCATCTTCATCTTCTCTTTCTAGTCTGTATTCTATCTCTATATATAATGGAAGAGTGAGTTTAGAGCCTATCGAGTAGGAATCCATGTGATGATTTGGACTAAAGTACCCCTCTATAGATCTCGTATTGGACTGAATTACCCCCTACTATAGATATTAATTTGGTCAGAGTGCCCCTGCTTCAATTCTACCACCTAGGTTGGGCTAAAATGCCTATGCTATATATTCAAAGAGACTTATATACCCCTACAACAAATCAAATTAAATAGAAACAATTATAATCCAAATCAAACCGAAATCTCTAGAAGTATGGACAACTAGAAATCTCCAAACCAGACTTGAAATCTCGAAAGTAGGTGACCCATAGTTGCATCGACCAAGTGACCAACAACAGAGTTAAGAGATCCCATGGCAACATTGACCTAGTGATCTATGGCAGAGTTAAGAGATCGCATGGTAGAGTCAACCATGCGATCCATGACAAATTTAAGAGATCTCAGGACCACGACGCAATACCCACAGCCACAACAAAGATGGACCACAACATCCGTGGGCACAGAAGGGATGGACCATGGTGCTACCCACAATAGATATGGACACTGGGATATCGACCTGCATCGACGTGACCCATTGAGCATTTTGGCTGCCCATTGTGCTCATGCAGGGGCCTAGGTGGTGAGCACTTTTTGGTTGACCCCCAAGGTCAAGCGCTTTTTCTAACACCAGGCGAAGCACTTTACCATTCTGTGCGCGCCCCTAGGGCATGCCTTCATTGTTACTCTTGATGTTGCTCACCCCGAGGTTCAAGCTATTGTTTCTCAATTTGGTGTGTGAGCTCTCTTTGCTCAACCTAGCGTGTGAGCAATTTTGGTTGTTGGCACTTTTGCTCGCCCTCTACCTACTTGAGCACTTTTGCTTGCCCATAGTCGAACTTCGTGCTCCTTTACAGTGCTCAGCAAGGGGCTAAGCATTGTTTCTCTTTAAGGGGCTGAGTTTTGTTAATCCTCACCTAGAGTAAGATCCCGAGGTTAAGCACTTTTGCTTGCCCTAGATCCAAACCACAAATCTCTAGAATCCATGACCAATAATAGCATCGACCCAATGATTTGTGATAGATTTAAGAGGTCCCAAAACCATGATGCAACCCACAACAATGTTGACCTAGTGACCCACTACACACTGACAACCATGACATCATTGACCTAGTGTCCCATGACAGATTTAAGAGATCCTACGACCATGGCATGACCTACGATTGCCGCATAGATTGACCATGGCACCCCTAACCATAGAAGGGATGGACCATGAGAGAGTTGGATGACCGTGTCGATGTGACCCATGATAGAGATCAACCATGGTGCAACCCATGGCAGAGATGGGCATTGAGATATCGACCTGTGTTGACGTGACTCGCCGAGCATAACAAGCACTTTTGTTGTGCTTTATGTTCAACAGGGGCCTAAGTGGTATGCACTTTTTGGGTTCAAGCACTTTTGCTTGCCCCTCCCTACTGCTCGCACTTGGGGGGGGGGGGGGGATTTTACCATCTTGTACTCACCTTGTTGGCAAACACTTTTGTGCACCTTTATGCGAACCTTCATGCTCATTCATAGTGAATATCCTTTATTGTTGCTCTTCATGTTTCTGGCCTCGGGGTCAAATACTTTTGCCTGTGCCTCCATGGTGCTCAAACCAAGGGGAGAACTTTGTCATCCTATCCTCGCCTTGGTGGAGCACTTTCGCTTGTTCTAGCCGAGTACTATTTCTTGTTATAGTGCTTAGATCGTGTTCAAGCCGGGCTTATATTGCTCACCTTGAACTTGAGCATTTGTTGCTCCTTTTGGGTGCAAGCTTTCCTTGCTCACCCCAGAATTTGAGGTGGCGACCATTCTTGCTCATGCTTTATGGTGCGGGCACTTTTGCTTGCTTCCCATGAGTTTTGAAAACATTAATTCTAATTTTATTCTTTTTCAAATTTTAAATGATCTTTATATAGGGAGCCAGCATGTCCCTTGTGCCCTCCCATTAGTTTCTATTTTTAGTATTTTTATACTCTCAGGACCCCGTTGAATGCAAGTCATTATAAATTAAAAGTGTCCGTCACATTTATTTATTTGTATTCACAATTATCTTCCACCACCATATATTCAAACTATCCTATTATTGTCGTCCATTAGGTTAAAAGACTGACATAGATATTTATGTATAATTCAAGCTAGATTCCGTTAGGTTTGGTAAGCTGTGATATGAGAATTTTAGTTTTAAATGAAAGTTTAAAATATTATATTTTAATATTATTTTTATTTTGAAATTTGAAAAAAGTTGAATTGGGATTTGAAAAAATTGAATTGTTTATTAGATTTTGTGTAGAAATTTGAAAAAATTGTAATGATAAGATAATATGAGAATTTTGTATTTTCTCTTTATGGCACTATATCTATTAATGAACTGGTACCCTTGTACCCATGACGAGACCCTTTCCCCTTTCATTATTTTTTTTATTGTTTTGTTGAAAAAAAAAAGTGAAAAGGGAGAAGACAAAATAAGACTCAAAGCTCCGCAGCCTACACAGTTTCCATGCCATGGCACATGAGCACCGTTGGTGTCACCTTCTCAAATCGACCAAACCAAGAAAAAGATCCTGACGCTGGCAATCATTCTTTCAATTTTCAAATGTTCCACACTGCAGAGCTGAACTTTATAATTAGTGCCATAAATATGGAGATTGATCCAAATTACAATTCACAAATTACATTTCAGTGCTCGAGCCAGGCAACCAGTGGAACACAGCATGCAGGCCAGACGGTGTTGCGTTTCCAAGCAGGCACCGGCCACAGGTTTTGCTCACGAACTGTCGCGCTTCCCAACAACCATTGACCATGTCTAAGACATTTATTAAAAGGAAAATGCTAGGCTTCCCAATGGTTTTCATCGTTTGCTTTTATCGTTGTGTTTTTTTTATTTTTTTATTATTATTTTTTTTTACTTAATAATTAAGTAAATATTTTTTAATAATATTTTAATTTTTTTATTTTTTAAAAATATTTAAATATATTAAAAAAATACATATAAATAAATACATAAAAATAAAAAAATTTTATATCAAAAGCGGGAGCTCCCAGCGGTATGTGTAGCACCGCCCTTATTAAAAAAACAACCTAAATATTATCAAATCATTAGTACAACTACTGTACAAGAACATCCTTTCCAGCATTATTACGGAAATAAGTACAAGCCGATCCGGCATCACCCAACGTTCGCAGGAAGAATAGCTAGTCGAGGGATTGTGTTTTGGATACATCAGAATTAACATGAGAAAGGATCCTCTGAATGCCCGCTAATATTTGATCAGTAGCTGCCCTTTCTTCCCTGCTCTTGGCGTACGCCTCGAAGAACTCCTTGTTCTCCTTCTCCAACTCCTTCCACACTATAATTAATTAAAGCTTCCAACATCATTAATATCTATCCTTTGATTTCAGCAAAAACAAAGATTCTATACATACATACACACACACACACACACACACACACACACATATATATAATATATGGGTGAAATTAAGGTGATCATGAGTAGTGACCTGTGGAGGTGATGACGGGTATGATATTTGCATGTTTGGAGAGGGCTTCCATGCATTCTTCCATGCTCAGGTTGAATAAAATACACTCCTCTACCAGGCGGTGCACCTGCAAATATATCTCAAATTAATTAAGCTAATATATATATATATATATATATATATATATATATCGAAGCTTTGAAATAAGAGATATAGTGAAGTAATCTTTACCATCCGGACATATGAAGCTGAGTCCTCCATGATTATCTCTCCTGCACTGATACTCCTATATATAGGGCCAAATGCAAATTAATATATGCCCTTTAGAAAGCTGTAATGGATTGGAGAATGAGTACCGAAGTAAACAACTATATAGAAGAACGAGATAAGATGGTGTACAGAATGGTAAACAGAAGGGAGGATCATGTTCATGAAATGATATACAAAAAAGATAACCGAAGTAAAGAACTATGTAGAAGAACGAGATAAGATGGTGTACAGAATCGTAAACAGAGGGGAGGAGCATATTCATGAAATGATATACAAAATAGATAGCAAAACTTAGAATATATATATATATATATATATATATATATATATATATATATAAATTAATAAGAAGTGCTACATACAATTGCAGATTTTATAAAAATAAACTCACAAACTGATATGATTTTATATTATACATATGATTTACTTTAAAATAAAAATAATTTTATAATTTAACGTACATCAAATTACATTAATTTATGAATTGATTTTAGTAAAATCTTTTTATAGATAAAATATTTATATATATATATATATATATATACACACGCGGAAAAAGGATTTTACAAGCTGTTGTCTAAGTGTGAGCATTAATGGGTGAGGAACATAGGTTTACATAAAAAGTTAATTATGTAATATTTATTGATTAATATTGTTTAGAAAATATACATTACGTACGAATAATAAATATTAAAAAACTTACTTTATATATTTATGTTTTTAATTCTTAAATTCTGATAAATATTCAAGGAGAGATTAACTCGTAAGAAAATATAATTCAAAATAAATATCTTTTTAATAGGGTCATGATATGAAAATATTATACTTTGAAATTGGCCTAAAAATTAAAGAATATGCACCCCAACATTTTTTATGTGACAAGAATTATTAGAAAAATGCATATTTAGGAATTATTAGAAAACTAATAAAAATGGAAAATAATAGACATATAGCACTTTTTACAACTTTTTATATAATTATATTTTAAATAAGAGATGTGACGCCCCCAAATTCCGCTTGGGATTGAACGGACATTTGAAGCGTCAAGACATGCAACACAAGGTTACCTGCCCCCGTTCATGACATATAAGATGCAATGTTCCTAACATGCATATAGCATTATGCAATATTCGCAGCGGATAATTTTTTTCTTTAGCAATACTATGCACCAAACTAAAAATATCCCAAATACTTGAAACCTATTTCATACATAAAGGCATATTAAAAAGCCGTGATCACCACACTAGTCCAAATTGGTTGTGATCAAAAGAATACTTGAGATACAACTCCAAAAGTACAAGTATTAACCTGAGTTAAATACTATACTATCACCAACATCGCACCGTGGCCTAGTCGATCGTATTCAGTTGGTCAGATTCCAATTCTTCTTCGAGTCCTGTAACAAGATCTACCATTCGGGGGGAATGGTAGTTGGGACTACCACAGGGAGATTTGATTACAAATTTCAGTAAATTAACATAAAACTCACACACAGGTTAAAGATGCATGCATGGCAGTAAAAGCATAAATGCATAAGTATAGTCGTACATAAGCATAGCATAACTTGACATATAGCATGACATAACCAGAACTTAAACGTGAACTGAACTTGACTTAACATGGCATGAACTTAAGCTTAAAACATAACATGAACAAACAACATAACATGAACGTGAAACATAACATGGACTTGAAATATAGCATGAACGTAAACATGCATAACATAAATAAGAACTTGAAAATAACATAAACTTGAACATAACATGACATGAACATAACATATACGTGAGCATAACATAACATGGACTTGATCTAAAACTTGACTTATCATGTATTTGATCTGAAACTGGACTTAACATAAACTTGGAATATTATTCAATTGTCTTGATTAATAACGTGCATTAATACGTACTCCACAGTTGTTGTGGCCCCACGTATTC